>PITA01009736.1:31851-75882 GCA_004023965.1 Spilogale gracilis
CCCCCCCCGACCAGGGAGTGGGTTGAACAGGTTGCACCGGGTGGTTTGGGAAAGAAAAGGGGTCTGTTCTTATCTCTGTGCCATTTCCAAGGTGGGAGTCCCTCCAAGCCTCAGGATAGCCCTGCTTCCCCTGAAGGCCACACAATAGCTGGCTGGCCTCCCTCTGTGACAGGAGAGGAAATGGAAGCAAGTGGGCAGTTTGTCCCAAAAACTCAGGCAAGGGAGTGAAGAGCTACAGTGGAAGGCCACGGCCTCTGAGTCCCTCGTCTTGCCGACCCGTCGAGCGAGACTGTCAGATCTAGCCGGGCTGAGTTCGTCTCGTAGCTCACAGGGAGTCTGGGCAAAAGGACGTATGTATAAGATCCTGTCTGGTGTTAACATTCCATGATGCTGTTTATTGAGTCTCTATGTGGTCAGGGCTTGCCAGCCACCACAAGGGACACAAGAGAAGTAGTTCCAGGCTGACCCATTTTCTCATCTGAAAAATAGGTCATAGCCTCTGAACAGCAAAAAGGCATGTATGCAGGTAACAGAACAAAATACTTGCGATCGGGCACATCCCGACAAACTTAAGAACCTGCCTCCTGGCCAGGGTATTGTTCCCACAACTCTTTGAGAAGGATAAGTACGATTATAATTGTGTGTGAGGCGAAATCAGTAAGTAAGCAACATTGTACTTACCTGTTAGATGAAATAAAGAAGTCGTGTTATAATTTTTCTTAGATGAAATGAATGAATGGACAGGTCCATTCGACTCCAAGTCCAAACGTGTGACTTGGATGGACATCTGTGGCAGTTTGGAAAGGGAGAGAAGAGAGAACATGGACGGTTCGATATGGAAGGGATGCCAGATGGGAGAAGTGGGCAGGCTCTCCTCGCCCTGGCTGAGGGATGCAATCTGTAGGGAAGTCCCACTTGTGTGGCTAAGGTGGGGCTGCCGTGGACCGGAGCCGTTCCGATGAGGCACTTCAGCCATGCCAGAGGGGTTGGGACCAAGGAATCCCCCCACCCGACCCCCTCTCTCCATCCCCGTGAGGCTGTTGCTAAGTTAGCTGCATGCTAGAACTGGTCGTGCTTTCATTTGAGACAAACTGCGAATGGAGAGATTGATAAAGTGGACAGCCTGGCCTTCCTGGAGATTACAGGCCAGCCATGAAGACAGTTCCACAAATCGTGGCTCTGTGACCATGCTGATAATTACCCCAAGGAGCAGTGGGTGCCCCAGCTGCGAGTCTGGCCCAGGACGTGGCTGGTCTGCGGCCTCGGGCGCCCCCGCTGGGTCACAGGGACTGGAGCAGGGGTCCTGCCAGCTTCCTGCAGACGGCTCAGGCTTGCTTGTTTTCCAAAGAGGCGGTCTCTGCTACCTGCCCCAGCGCTTTCAGGTTGGAAAATGAAATACAGAGCATTCAGTTTTCCAGCAGCCTTGTAAGGCTCTTGATTTATAGGAGAGCCCGGACAGACTGCTGGTTTTTTCCTGTGGTGGCTCGGAATGACCTCAGCTGTCCACACCACCCCTGCCGACGGATGTCCATCACGTAGAGCTGAAGGGCAGCAGTCACGGCAATGCCTTCTCTCTCCCCCTTCACCCATCTGCCCTGGTGGGGTCCCTGAGTGGAGAACGTGACTTCTTACTTGGGTCCTTACTCTGTGGATTCCTGATTTGATCATCGAAAGGCAAGAACTACAGGGGTGCCTGGGTGGCTCAGTCGTTAAGCATCGGCCTTCAGCTCAGGTCATGATCCCAAGGTCCTGGGATCGAGCCGCTTCAGGCTGCCTGCTCGGCGGGAAGCCTGCTTCTCCCTCTCCCTCTGCTGCTCCCCCTGCTTGTGCGCGCTCTCTCTCTCTGTCAAATAAATAATAAGATATTTTTTTAAAGAAAGGGAGCTTACTACAGTGTGGCCAGATTCTTCGACTACAATTTGCCTCGTGCTATTTACAGAGGGTATACCCACTTAGCTAAAGCATCTACCTGTGCGCTGACGGTCGGGTCAGCTTTTAATTCAGCTCAGTAACTTCCTTAGCGTCAGATCTTGAGAGGCAAGAGAGGGTGTGAACAACCCCGATGGCAAGGGCACGCGTGGAGAGCACGTCACCCGTCTGCTTGTCCATCCGTAAGTCACACGTAGTGCTTAGGCCGTGAACAGAGGTGAGCGCTGCCTAGTTGTTTATTTTGCATTAAACAAAGAATAAAGGAGTCTTTATTACACTTTGAGCTTGGGAACTCAATGTTCAGCTAAGACAAATTCCTGTAATCGGGTTTTTAAAAAATCATTATTGGTTTTTAAAAAATCATTGGTCCAAAAATATTTGAGGACCCACTATGTGACATGTCTGGGCCTGGGGCCGTGGGTAAGACAGGAGTGAATAAGGCACCATTCTGCCCTCAGGAACTCACAATTCTGAGGTGGCAAAAACACGCTGGAAAGATAAATAATCAGAGTGCAAGATGGGCAGGCCAAGCGAAGGACTGACTGAGCACTCAGAAAGCACATGCGTGGGGAATAAAGAAGTCCGATGTCTGTGGACCAGATATTTGGGGAAGGCGGCTCCGTGGAGGAGAGGGTGCTGTTTCCTGTCAAGAGTGACAGCAGGAGACTGGTGTGCTGGGCTGGTCTGTGAGTCCTCGGGCCTCACACAGTGCCAGGAACACTCAACAGACACGTTTCAAACGTGTGAATGAGATTGTCCCTGAGGTCAGTAGGACTCGGAGAGAGAAGGAAGAGAGAATTACAGTGAGGTCAATGCTGGGCTATACGGAGCGATGTCCATGGCAGTGAGAGACCGTCGCCGGCTGGAAAAAGGGAAGGAGGGGCATGGTATGCATCATACCTGGGAGCCTAAGGCCTGGGGAGCCATGGGAAGGTTTGGAGCAAGACATAACTACACAGGGCAAGCTGGTGTGAGGGGTGGACCGGGTCAGCGGGTCCTCCACACCGGCGAGACTCTCAGCCTCTGTGAAATGACGGAGTTGCAGTCATTTCATTCCTGTGCTTCCCATTACCACCTGACCGACAGATGGAGATGGGAATGGGGCAGTGACAGGAGGCTTGAAGACGGGAAAGTGTGGAAGGCATGGTCCTCCCTCCTCGGCACTTCTCTTGGGATGCGTTCTCAGGTGGGAAGGCCTGGCTGACGTTCAAGGACTAACTTCTAAAGCAGAGGGAAGGAAGATAATTTGGCTACGATGGAGCCCTTACAGACGTGCCTCCCAGGATGTGGGCCTTCATACCCCGTGCCGAGCTTTCAAATCATGAAGTGTGTCCTTAGAGGCTGGCTCACTTCCTGGCCTTGCCTGGCCTCCCCCTGTATCTTTACCTGATGCAACCTTCACCTCAGCTTTCAAAATCGGTGATTTTTCCTCATTGGTGACAACCCCAGACTGTCACGTGGTGGAATTTTTGCAAGTCATTCACAGACACTGTGAATGTGAAATGTCATGCAGACCTAAGCCTGGAGTCCAGCCCTGGTGCTCCCACACCAGCCTTTCTTTCCACCAGCCCACTGGCTGACGCAAGGCAGGCCTCACCACCCTGCACCTTGATTCGCCCTTTTGGAAGTGGCTGATCATCACCTTCAGGGCTCGAGCCCTGCCGGGGATGAGGTGAGTTCGCAGTAGGACAATTCTAGAAGGTTCTGTGAATTCCTTGGAGGAAGGCCTTGTTGGAGAGCTGGACGAACTCTTCTCACTGGCAAGAGAGACAGCATTCAGGCCTTAATTTTAACTTGAAAAATGTGCCAGATGCATTATGAGCTTCTGGGCTGTTGGTCTGAACATATAACCAGCAAGGCTAGAGAGCCCTTTGTTAGAGAAGAAAGAAAGACGTGTCTGGGTTGCAGTGTTTCATATCTTCTCTTCTCTTTTGGAGTTGAACTTGAGGAAAAAAAATCTGGTGGTTATGGAAGAGATTCCACAACAGTGAAGTAAGGAGGGAAGTGCGGAGTGTGTGTGTGTGTGTGTGTGTGTGTGTGTGTGTGTGTGTGTTTTCCTGCACATAGTGGCCTACAGAGCATGTTAGCTAGCAGGAAACCCTGAATGTGTGCCACGAAGGGTTTCCCTGCTGCCCCTGGCCGGAGTCCAAGAGCAGCTGGGAGTCAGCTCTCCCCTCACGTACACTCTGGTCTGACTCAGGGCTCCTCCCACCAGAACTCAGGATGGACGTCAAAGGTGCAGGCCCCAGAGGGACCACCCAGAGGGCCGAGCCCCTGACCCTGACCCTGTGGGTCAAGTCAGTACCTTGCGGTGCACAGGGCGTGAGGTGGAGGACAGAGACCAGCGGTCCCCAGCCTGGAGCACAGGCTTGGAGTCCGAACTCAGTGTTCACCCTTGGTTACCTACTTACTGGCTGTGTGTACTTGGACAAGTTGTGAAACCTTGCCAAGTTTTCTCCTTTTTCACCTGGAACATGGGTGTACCATTGGCCTGCTCATGGTTGTCATGGGATTTGAGTGAGTCCAGAACCTGCCGTGTAATGAATCGGTTGGTCTCTGGTAAGTGAGGGCCCTTGCGGTTTTTATTACTCAGAGAAGAGACAAGGCCCTATGGTTGGGGCAGAGGGAGGAAGCCTTCAAGGTCCATCGAGCGGGCAGAAACTGTATTTTGTGGAATGAATGAATGAATGAATGAATGATGGGAACTGGAACCTGATCGAATAAGGAGTTGCTTCCATGGAAGGAGAAAGGGAGACATTCCATTTTGAAGGAACGACCCTGACCACTTTTCTAAGGCTTTGGAGAGAACAAGTCCCTCTCTGGACCTTTCCCGAACCACGCAGGTGCACAGACCATGCGCCTGCCTACAGAGACACACACAGACACACCGTCACGCGGGCACATGCGCGCACACAGGCGCAGAGGCAGTGAGTTGGTGAAAGAACAAGGACAAGAACACCTTGCTCCAGCGCTTTCTCTCCTCTAAACCTCATTGCCCACATCCCTGGGCCCGCCTGGCTCCCCCCCACCGTCACATTTCTGCGGAAGAGGTGCCATCTTGCACAGAGACAAGGGTACGTGGGTCTGCTGCATCCTCTCGCCCACTGTGGTGCTGAGGGTCGTGTTTTACATCTTCCCTCAGTGAGCCTGCACTGCTGTCCCATGGCAGGGGCAGGGGTGCGGGAGGCGAGGAGGGAAGGATCAGAATTTAATAAAGTTGGGCCCAGGCTGCCTGCCCTGTGGAGTCCCAAGGCTGGTGCCTCCGTGGTAACTTTCCTTCTGGACATTATAGTGTACCCGCTGGAATTCCAGCCCCGCCTCCCGAGGTGGGAAGAGCAGGAGGGGGTGGTGCACAGGCAGGTCCGGAGCTCAGGCCCTTTCTGGCTCGCCCCAGTCCACGCGTCCTGGTGGCGCAGGTCCTGTGGCCTGAACAGAGGCTGTAAGGGATCCAGGATCTAAGCTGGCGAGCACAGTCCTGCCCCTGGCACTTTTCCTTCCTCTCTGCATGGAGTGGAGGCAGGGCCAAATGTCGTCACTGCCAGCCCACATTCTTTCCACAGCCTTGCCGGGCTGCTGCAGCGGGGCCTGGCGTGGCGCCCTGAGGCCGGGGTGAGGACACACAAATGCCCGGGCACCCAAATAATGGCTCTGTTCAACCTCATGGTTCATTTGCATCCTGGCTGGACGGGGGCTCCCGCTTGCCAGGATCCTGTGCCTGCCCACCCCGCAGCTCAGAGAGCACCTCACGGGCACCCCCTGCCTCTAGGTGGTGGTCAGGAGATAATCAGAGTCAGCCAGTTTTCTTATCTGGAAGGTGGGTTGGCAATAGCTCTGAACCACCCCATTCTGTTAGTTGAGGATTAAGAGGATGCACATAAAACACTCCTCGTGGGGCTCGCACGCGGAGACTGTTGCTATTATGTCGAAGTTAGCCAGATCTGAGTATAGATTTGGGGCTGGGGACGGTGAGAGGGCTGGAGGCACGGGAGACATCCGTCATGACCGGCTGTGGGCGTCTCACCAGGAATCTGGGCTTTATTATACAGCCCAGGGACAAGGTCACTGCGTTTTAGAAAGACCGCGGGTGGCTGGCCCTGGAGCCAATGGCGAGAAGAGGAAGATGGAGGCAGGAACCAGGGAGCCTTGCGAGGGCTGGTGGTGGTCCCATAGGGCAGGGGCAGGAGAAGGAGGGGCTGCAACGGGGAGATTCTCAGGAGGGAGCTTCCGTCGTGCTGGGGGGCAGCACAGGAATCACTAACTGCGGGTAGCCCCCCATCCCCGTCAGCCGGCTGGGCCTCTGGGGGGGGGGGCCGCTGGGAAGAGAGCCCACAATGCAATGCGGCGAAGCCCCGCCCCCGTGCCCAGCCTCTTCCGCTTCCGACTGCCAGAGGCCCCCGCAAGACGGGTGCGGGTGGGCGCGGGCGGGAGGACGGCGAGAGCCGGCTTCCCGAGGCCCTCAAGTCCTTCGGAATCTTTCCTTCCTTCCCTTGCCACAGCCCCGTGACCGTGTCCCTCCCTCCGTCGCTGCAGCCAGCCGCTGCCCCCGCCCCCGGGGTTCTCTCCCCGAGGAATGCCCACGGCAGGGAATGAGGTGGGATGCAGACGGCACCTGCAGCCCTCGGATGCCCGAGGCCCACCAGTTTTCCCGGAAGCCTAGTGGGCAGACCCTTGGTACGGGCACGCGGGCACGCGCCTTGGAGGACAATACAAAATCCCAGTTGTTTTGACTAGAGAACTCGAAAATTCCGAAAGAACGCGTTCTCTCTTCTATGCTTAGTTTGAGAACCCGCGGAAGGAGGCTGCCGCGCTGTGCTTGCTGTCCGGGCTGTTCGCAGGAGGGCGGAGAAGCCACTGCGGTCCTGGGCCCTTCTCTGACGGCGCCCGGCCCCCACGGCTCTGCAGGGCTTGCGGGCAGAGGGTCCAGCCTGCAGCCGGCTCTCCGTGGCCACGCCAGGCAGGTAACCCCTCTGCTTCTGTGCCTCGTCCTTCCCAGAACCTGAACATCCAGGTCGAGGACATCCGCATCAGAGCCATCCTGTCGGCCTACCGCAAGCGCACCCCTGTGACAGAGGGCTACGTGGAGGTCAAGGACGGAAAGGCCTGGAAGCAGATCTGCGACAAGCACTGGACGGCCGAGAACTCCCGAGTGGTCTGCGGCATGTTCGGCTTCCCCGGCGAGAGGACGTACAACGCCAAAGTGTACAAGTAAGGGGGCTGCTCAGGCCTGGGCTCTGGCCCTGCAGTCGGCTCCAACAGTACCCCCCTCCAAGAAGGACAGTCTTCCCTGCCCCATCTCCTGGCAGGCCTCCAGTGTCCCTCCACCAAGCCTGCCCTGGAGAAACTCCTGTCCTGGGGAGACACACCCCCAAAGTGTGAGGAAGGTCGGCCCAGGGCAGAGGTGAAGTTCAAGGGGCTCCAGCCTGGAAAGTCCCACCTCTCGGGATGGCGGTCGGGGCCAGGAGGGGACCAGGCACCGCGAACTTCAAGAGCCATGTTCACTTTTCACTTTTCCTCCGCAAATGATTACTTGGAGAATCTGGACCTTTTAGCAAGTGTCAGGGAATTGAAAAATGGTTCTACTTGACTCAGTTACACTGGTCCTGGTTACACCTTCCAGTGCTGTTACGGTTTCCAAAGTTAGCATCTCCCGGGGGCAGAGGGGGAGATGCCCCGAGGGTGTCCCGGGAAGGGATTTGGCCCCCTGGCAGGCTGGCCGCTGGAGTACCTTGGTGGGAAGTGGGGTCTTCCTCTCTCCTGAGTGGTGTTAATGACAGTCTGTTTCTGAGTGCTTACTGTGAGCCAGGCTCTGCCTCTAGCCGTCAAACCCTCACAGCATCAGGAAGTCAGGGGCTGCTTCAGAGTCAAAGAAAGAAAGGCAGAGTGAGGCCGTAGACTAGGATCCGAACACAGGGCTCCAGCTTCCGGGTCTATGCTCCTAGAGAGTGTAGACTCATGAAACTTCCTTCTCCTTTCACACCAAGGACAGGGAATTTCTAAGTGAGGAGGCAAGGGTTCCAAGCCAGTCTCTCCGTCCAGATCCCTGGGGTCAGGGCGGGTTGCATCCCTCCTGCTGCCTTTGGTTAGAGCCCCAGTCGGCCACAGGGGTGAGCGTGGGCAGCTGGGCCGGCTCACAGCACCCCGCGGGTGATTGCAGTGCCGCTCCCACTCTCCGCTGCCCCAGACACAGCCCAGACCTTCCTGGTTGCTCGGGGCAGCTGGAGGGTGGAGCGGTCTGAGGACTGAGTCTCTGGACAACTCCCGCCAGCTGGTCAGCTCCTTCCCTGGGGACACCTTCTCGGCTTTTCCAACCCATTGGAGCTGAGAAAAGCAAACCCCTGCCCTGGCTGGCCCCACCACAGCCCCCCAGCCCAGTCCTGGGAGTGGGAAGGCCGCCATTGGACCAAGGTCAGGCCGTGCATGGCTTGTTCAGAGAACATTTGAAAGCCATCTCCCCAGCGGAAGATGGCCCTGAGTCCTCTTCCTGCTTTGGAGGAGGGGTCTCAGGTCTGTGTTTGGCAGCTGTGCCCTGGGCGACCCTCTCAAGGGCAGGTTGGAAACCCTCTCCTTGCTCCTCCCACCCCTATGTCTGGCTTCCCCGTTGGAGCTGGGACAGGAAGAGGCCCTAAGGGCTGGGAGGCATCCAAGGCCATGGTGGGGGGCAGTGTTTTCAGCCAAGTTGGGAGGTGATTTACTGACGCTGCTGAAAACCAGCTCCAATTCCTGACCTCTGACCAGAGAGGGCAGGAGGGCAGGGGCTAAACCTTATAGGCTTGTTTCCTGTTAGCCTCTGAGACTCAGCTGACACTTGGGCCCCAGAAGAGAAAGGCACACTGGGAAGTTTCTGCCGCGGCGGTACTCTTTGGGACCATGATGGCAATGGCTGGAGGAAGCTGCTAGTGACAAGCTGGGACTCCCGGAGCACATGGTGGCCTCAGACATCACCTGGTCCAAGGCCTCAGTCTGCAGAGAAGGAAATGCGGGCCTGCAGGGCAGGCCACTATGGGGAGGGGATCACATAGCCCACCTGCCAGAGCCCAAGGGGGAGCCCAGGTGTGTTCCCCACACTGCTGCTGCCCCATCAGCCCCTGCTCCTGCTCTGCTCTGCTCCAGAAGCAGGGCCTGGCTATATGGCCCAGGCCCCCACCACGGGGGGCTGTTAAGTCTGGGAGCTGAGGACCTGGGGTCTGGGAGGCATGCTGAGAGGCTGTGCACAGACAGCAGAGGCCTGGGAGCCCAGTGAGGGCCACGCTGCATGGTCCCTGTGTCTGCGCCTTCCAGTAGCATGCTTTCCCAGCTCTGTACGGCCTTTCCTATAGCCTGTCCCTGCTGTTGCTGACACCCCTCCATCCCAGGAAGGTCCTTCACCCTAGGAGGGAGGTTGCGTTCAAAGTGATTCTGTCTAGAGTGGGGTTAGCCATCTCCAAGCATCCACCTGGTCCAAAGGAGCTTTGCAGCCTTAGGCGTTCACCTGGGCAGTGCGTGAGGCCCTCCCCCACTTGCTCTGTCTGCTAACTGGTGTGTCTGGTGGCCTTGCTCATCCCCGGGGCCAGGGCCACAGCTCTTCCTCAGAGCCTCTCCGCTCGCCGCCCGCCGCCCGCCTGGGGGTTCTCCCCTGTCCCTCAGAGTCATGGCGTCCTCCAGGTCACAGCAGGTGGAGTCAGTTTCTCCACCAAGGGCTGCTTTGCTATGAGCTGACTTCTGCTGTGGCCGGGGGGAGCCACGAATGCGCCTCGAAGCTAACGAAACTGGTTTCAGGGCCCCATTCTCAGAGGCAGGAGTATTTTGTGGTCATTTGTTTTCTTAGAGCAGGATCCCGGTGTTGACGCTGATTCATTGATATGAGCTCACTAGGTTGAAATTCTGCATTTAATGTTGCATCTCTGGCGTTAGGAAGAGTTGTGTTTTTTTTGTTTTTTGTGTTTTTTTTTAAGATTTTATTTATTTGACAGAGAGAAACACAGCCAGAGAGGGAACACAAGCAGGGGGAGCAAGAGAGGGAGAAGCAGGCTTCCTGCCGAGCAGGGAGCCCGATGTGGGGCTCGATCCCGGGTCTCCGGGATCATGACCTGAGCCGAAGGCAGTCGCATAACCAACTGAGCCACTCAGGCGCCCCGTTAGGAAGAGTTTTAACAAGATGGTTGGTTGGCTGAGATGGGGACCAAAATGTGGCCCCCAGTGAGCAAATGGAAGTGTGTGCTCTCTGTGGTTTCCTGCAGAGGAAGGGATTCAGAGACTCAGGGAGAGCGGAAAGTTGGAGTGTATCGTCGTCTGAGAGCTCCCCACCGTGGGAGGGCACAGAGGGCACACTTTACTTAGGACTGAGGATGGCTTTCTCAAGAACTCCTGGGGCTCGTCTCTATAGGCCAGACCTCCCTCTAGCCGCAGGGCGGGTGACCCAGTCACCCCCATGGTGCTGAGTGGCCAGATGACAGCGCTCAGCCTCCCAAGACCAGGTGGGCGTGGTTCCCGAATGACAGCCTCTTGATGTTTATAGACCCGTGGTGTGGGCTGGTTGATCCTGGTGGCGTGGGCTCGTTGGTCATGGTGTTCATAGAAGTGAAATGAATAGGAAGCCTACCGAATTCTTACTCGTTCTAGATGAACAGGAGCTCTAGGTCGAGAGAACAAAAATCGCACCTAAATCATAAACACAGAGACTCAAACCCTCCACCAAGTCCCGGACCTGAGCCAGCTTACAGACCCAGGATCCTTTGAATGAAGGGGAGGCTGGGTCCCCTTGAGGAGGCAACCCAATACACTGCCAAAAATGTATCATTAATCAGTCTCCCAGCCTTCCCCCAAAGGGACCTATGGCTTTTTACCAAAGTGTGCACTGGGGAAGAGGAAATAACCAGAACTTCCAGCACGACTGGACAGTCTGAAGGACACTGCTTCCGGGAGACTCACAGGTCACTTTGGCTCTCCAGTCAGAGGAGGGGCTCATGGAGGTCACAGTGGAATTTTAGCTTGGGCCCATCTCACAGTGGGCCCAGGGGGCTCCCTGAGCCCATCTTGTGGTTATTTCCCTCATTCTGGAATTCATCATTGGAATAGACATACACAGAAGCTATCAGAATCCCTAGCAAAGTCTGGCTCTTCTTCCTGCTCCCCTGCCGTGGACCTAGGCTCCCCTTTCTCCAGCAGGCTTCCCCCTGGGCCCAAAGCTGCCCCTCGCTCCAGGGGCTCTCCAAACATCAGGCCAGGCGCGGGCTGTCCACACATCCTCCCTGGCGCCTCTCCTCGTGTGCTCACCCTCTGGGCCTGGCCCTGGTGAATCACTGAGGGTGGGGAGGGAGGCCTGCTGCCCGCATGGTGGAGGCCCGTGGAGGGCCCGGTGCATTCCTGTGCGCTGATGTGAGAGGGCGGCGGGGCTGTCTGGGAAAGGCAGGAGCAGATCTGCGTTCTCGGTGCTCGCCTTGGTCTGTATGAGGGCTCAGAACGTCTGTTGCTGGCTGAGGGCTGTGTTCGCTGAGGCCTGGAAGCAGGAGGCTGTGTCAGGCCTCATGCAGCTGATCGCCCCTGAGTGTGTTCCCCTCGCCTAGCGCGGGGGTGTGGTGGGGAGCAAGCGGGAGGTCGTGTTTCCAAGGGCGGGGCCTGTGTACAGGAAGTGGGGAGGGCCGTGGTGCTCGCAGTTATTAAGAGGCCTGCAAAGTTCTTCACTGCAGGCTGCGGGATGTGGAGCACACATCCTGAATTTCCCAGGAGAGTCCTTTCTTCAAACATTCTGTCTCACTGGGCACACGGGTACACTAGAGTTATTGCCAGTCGAAATTTTTGGTTAAGAAAAGATAGTGGCAGTGTCTGTAGGGTTTCACTTTCCTATGTGTTCACATCCCCTTTACTCCTTGACAAAGCAGAAACTTCCAGGCCTGCCCTACCGGCAGGACCAGGACCCACCTTCTGTCCCGCCCTGGGCCAGCCTGCCCCAGGAGGCCCCTCCACAGGGCAGCTGGTGGCCTTACTGTCTGTCGCTCTGTCTCTCTGTGGTTCTGCCAAGCAGGGACAAGCACCTCGACCCCGGAGAGCTGGACAGCGTGAGAGGACAGGGTGTCCCCCCTGCCCTCCTCCTCTGCAAACCCCACCATGGTTCAGAGCTCAGCTCCTGCTCCTCCCCGAGGTTGTGTCTCCTGATGGCAGCCCTCCCTTCTCCCATCGCCTTTGTTTCTCCTTTAACCACAATAGCTGTCCATGCTTTTACAGACACAGACAAAGCCCTTCCTCTGTGCAGCTTTAGTTGCTTCACAGATGGTAAAAATAATCTTAATAAGTAGACCTCATTGCCACTTCTCACTTGGAAATGGGGAAACTGAGGCAGAGTAACCTGTTGACCAGGTGGGTTACTTATCGGTGGGTTACTGTTTTAGAAGACACTTTGGCTCACCTTGATCTTTATTCTGCTTTCCCAAAACCCATAAAAAGGAACACTTTACCTAATCCAGGCTAAGAGCTTCCCTTAGGCAATGCTCCCGGGACACTGTGAGCCTCACTGGCTCCCACGTGAAGATTTGATAAGGTCCATCGCCAAGTTTCATGACCATTTTTACTTCCGAGAGCCAGTTGTGCTTTGATTCAGCCTGTGGGGGTCATTATGTTGTCTTTGCTTCTCATCGGATCCACACCTTTGATCTTGTGTGTCGTTGGGAGAGAGTTTAACATTCAACTCGTTCCCATTGACACCGGCAAGAAACCACAGGGAACCATGCTGAAATTATCTGAAGGGTTTAGCTGAGCCACTGTTCTGGTTTGCCTAGGACTGAGGATTTCCTGGGACCAGGGGTCTTAGCTCTTTTAGCTGTCTTTCTGCATTTTGCATTTACAGGCTTTAGTATCGTCCTGCTGTTGAGTCCCTCCTCTCCTGCACATAAGCTGCCTGGGGGAAGGAGGCCAAGTTCGCCCTCCCAGGTCCTGCTCCGCAGAGCCCAGCTCTGTGCCCAGCAAGCGCTCACCCACTCAGCGAGGCTGAGCTCCAGGCGCACAGACGGTACCCCTTTCACTCCCGCATTAGAGCCCCAGAAGTGTCCAGTACCCGGTTGTGGAAGGAACGAGGGGGAGCTGCCGAGACGCCCTGGTCACCGGCCCCGTCTCACCCCCTGCAGAATGTTTGCCGCCCGGAAGAAACAGCGCTACTGGCCATTCTCCATGGACTGCACGGGCACGGAGGCCCACATCTCCAGCTGCAAGCTCGGCCCGAGAGTGTTGCTGGACCCCGTGAAGAATGTCACCTGTGAGAATGGGCTGCCGGCTGTGGTGAGCTGTGTGCCCGGCCAGGTCTTCAGCCCCGATGGGCCCTCGAGGTTCCGGAAAGCCTACAAACCAGAGGTGAGCCTGCGGCCCAAGGTCTGGCTCCTTGGCATTGGGGGGAGTGGGTGAGAGGCAGGCGAGGGTGACCATTCAGGGTGTGCACGGGGATCCTCCAGGAGAGAATGAGGAGAGATGACCCAGCTCAGAGCACTTTCCTACAGGGCAGGAATGTAGCAGGACTCTTGTCCGGGCCGGCCCATAGATGCCACCTCTGCTGTGACAAGCCGCTGGGCCCAGTCCCAAATCATCAGCAACCCCTCCTGACTTTCCACTGTTTCTCCTTCACTCTGAGACCCGAGTCCCTTCGGTGCAGGGCAGATAGCAAGGAGAGGAGAGCGCCTCCTACCCAGTGTCATGGCTCTGTGTGCGGCCCCGCGGAAACCGCAGGGGCGGGGAGCCCTGCCTAATTCTCAGAAGCACATGAGCTCCGCTACGAATGTTTCCAAACGTGTTTTGTTCTGCAACAGAAAGGATGATGATTTTTAAAAGCTTTCTCCAGGACGTACAGGGGAAACCTGTCATTCCCATGTCTGTGTCGCTCGCACCCCTCACTCGCATTCCATGTATGCAGGCGGCACCCGCGTGTGCGCACGCACTCGTGTGTGTCATGTGTTCGTGTGTGCACTTGAGACGTGTCCTCACATAAAGGAAACAGCCCTGTGTCAAGTGTGTGGTGTCTTAGGGCACACGACAGCTTGCCGCAGCCTCTCTACCAGGGAAAGTGTGCTCCTCTGTTTTCCCGTGAAAACCATACCCTTCCTTTTTTCTGTGTTCACCGAAGGTTCTCTGGGATGTGCGTGTTCTGGAAACTGTTCCAGTGGGACTCGAGGGTGGGAGGAGCACACGGAAGGGGGAGAAAGAAGGGTAGGAAGGGCGGCTGCTCATTTGTTAGAGAATGATTCCCTGCGCCGGACAAAACCCCATGCTCACCTGGGCAGGTGAGCTCTAACCGCGTCAGGGGTGAGAGGAAGGGGAGAGGTGAGGATGGGGCAGACGGTGTGTCAGCTGAGCTCAGGCCACGGGATGGGAGGAGCAGCCCTTTCCCTTTCCTCGGCTCACGCAGCCTCATTCTGTGTCTCCTAACCCTCTGCCCAACATCTAAGGACCTGCTCTTGGGAAGGGGCTGACAGCACTCATCCAAAGGAAAAGGGAAACCCGGGCAAGAGGTGAATCAACCGAATCGGGTGCCCTTCCCAGGTGGGCGGTGGCGTATTTGCACCAGAGAAGAAGTCTTCAGTGAAAGGAGTGAAATGATGCTGTGAGCCCAGCCAACAACCCAGGGGAATGGGAAGGGAACTATTGGGAGTGTCTTCGTGCCTCTTCCCGCAGGCGAGCGTCCGGCAGGCGAGCGTCCCTGCCCCCTCAAGTCCCCCGGGGGCCTCCGAAGTGCACAGGCCCCGCACGGCACATGCCTGCCGCCTGGCGACACAGACACCCCTGGACAGTCCCCGCAGCCCCCGCACACCCTCATTTGCCCCCCGGCTGCGTGGTATGATGGCCACGACCTTCCTGCGGCCTCAGCCCGAGCCTCCGGGCTTTTCTCATGTGTCATCCAGAATTCCAGACCCTACTGTTTTGGAATTCCTCTTGTTGTGTGGTTTAAAGCAAACGAATCGAGTTCATGCCAAAGGAATTTTAAAAAAAAGAAAGAAAGGAACAAGCCTTACATCACATTTTCCCTTGGATTCTTTCTTCCCTCCAGGGCTAGCTGACTCTGCTCGGCCACCGCCAGGCCGGGGTGAGGTTCTCTGGCACTCTGCCTCCATCAGGCACAGGGCACAGGTGCTCTGCCCCCTCATAAGTGAGCAGCCATCTCCTGGCCTCCCCTTCCCTCTCCTCTTCCCATGTGCTGTTCCCACCCAGCAGCCCATATGGCAGTTTCCAGAACATGGAAGCCACCGCCGCCTATGTTAGACAGCTTGGGCCGGGCGGTGGGGGAGGGGAGAGGGCACAGCCGGGCGGCAGGGGTCTGCTTTGTTTTCTAAAGCTGAAAGGTGCTGGCTGTTTTGCACACACCCCTGTGCCTCCTCCCTCGCTGGTGCTGGGCTCAGGGCTGTCCCCACAGTCTGTGGTCTGTGGGCCCGGGGCCTATCACTGCGCCCTCCCAAGGCAGCCCTGAGGCACTGCCAGTGCAGGGGAGCCACCCAGTGGGAACCTCAGCTGGAGGATGGAGACACGGGTTCTGGTTTGACTCCTCGGCCCTCAAGGTGGCTGCTGGACCCGCAGGCCGACAAATGCCACCTCCAGCCAGGCCACTGCGGCCGGGCCATCAGCGGTGTGCTCTGAGGACCACGTAGCCCAGAGCGGAGCAATGACTCTGGTCTGATCCAACACACACAGACGGCTGCGCCATCGCCCCGACCCCAGCGCACGCGAGTGCGTGCACACACAGACACACACACACCCACACTTATGCACACACACACACAGAGACACATGCACGGAAGTCCTCGCAGACCGGGCTGTGTGGGCAGCTGGAGTCATGTGAGCCAGCTCCATCTGGTCCCGTATGATCCGGTGGGGTCCAGACACTGGTGGAGAGTGGCTCTTATGCCCATGCCATCAAATAATGGCACTTAGGGCCATTTAAATTGTAAGCACCCACCTGCCCTGCACACTGAGGGGGCTGGCTCTTCTGAAGAGCTGCGCTGATCTGGAGCTAGAGTAGAATGAGGCATAGCGGTAGCAGGAAGAGTGGCCACGGGTGCGCGCAGCGCCACGACGCAGGGCAGGCGCCCACCCCTGCACAGCGTGCGTAGTCCCAGCGCCACCTTCTTGGTTAGGTGCCCGCAGGGGCTCGGCTTCTAGCCTGGGCACCTCGCTGCGGAGGGGTGCGGCTGGGAAGGGGGGGTGGGGCCCGCCTGCGAACCTGCACCAGCTCTTATGCTCAGCAGGAGCCTGTGTCTCTCCAGCAACCCCTGGTGCGGCTGAGAGGTGGCGCCAACATCGGGGAGGGCCGAGTGGAGGTGCTCAAGAACGGAGAATGGGGGACCATCTGCGACGACAAGTGGGACCTGGTGTCTGCCAGCGTGGTCTGCAGAGAGCTGGGCTTTGGGAGCGCCAGAGAGGCCATCACTGGCTCCCAGCTGGGGCAAGGTAAGGACCAGGGAGGCGTTCTGTGATCTCTTCATGGGGAGCATGGCATGGGGAGTCCAGCCCAGGTGGGTTGGCTTCAGGCTTTCCAGGCTCTTCCTGCTTGGCCTCCTGTCTCCCACAGCTGCCGCTGCGTTCAAGAATGCTAGGCCCCGGGGCGCCTGGGTGGCTCAGTTGGTTGGGCGACTGCCTTCGGCTCAGGTCATGATCCCAGAGTCCCAGGATCGAGCCCCACATCGGGCTCCCTGCTCGGCGGGAAGCCTGCTTCTCCCTCTCTCACTCCCCCTGCTTGTGTTCCCTCTCTCGCTGTGTTTCTCTCTGTCAAATAAATAAAAATCTTAAAAAAAAAAAAAATGCCAGGCCTCTCCCCATAGTCAGAGCGGGAAGGGCCTTAGGGCCCTGAGCCCCCATTTTATGAATCTGGAAGCTGAGACCCAGAGAAAGAAGTGAATAACCAAGTTGAGACAACATATTAGCAGCCAATGAAGACTCTATCGGATGTCTTCCAGCTCTCTACCCAGTGCTCCCCACTGTCCTACTGAGAAACCTGGAATTCTCATGCCCTCCTGTAGGACAGGATCTTAGAGTTCCTCTGGCTGTGGCCCACCCCAGGCGCACAGGAATCTCAAAAGTCATCTCATTTTCCCACTCTGGCGTAGTACCACAAATACTCTCTCCCTGCCACCAGAGACTGAGAACAGGATGCCCCTCTGCAGATGTCACGTGATGCTAATGAGAAGGGGCCTGGTTTTTATTAAGTGTCCCAAAAAAATCTTTCATCTAAGCAGAGAACAAAAGTATAAAAGGCTTTCACAAGGGTCATTCCGTTGAGAACAGTGATGCAAATGTGACATGAGGACATGACAGATAGCTTCCCTTTCTGACAAGGAGGGTGGGGCGTCCTGTCCTGTGGGGAGAAGATGTTTCCATACTGCCGGACTGAGGGCCCTTGCCCCACAGAGAGGAATGTGGTGAGGTCAGCGGTCACAGGCTGGAGGAAGGAACAGCCCATTGGACAGGAGATAGAGTCCTAGAGTCAGAGATGCCCTGCTGGGGGGGACCTCAGTTTATCTGATCTGACGGCCGAGACCTGGGAGTATAAGCCTGTTGGTCACCCCCACAGTGAGTGGTGGAGAAATCTGAAACCCAAGTCATGAGCCCTCACATTTGGGCCTCTCCCACTATGTCCACCATGGCCTGTCCCATACATGTCCAGAACACCTCTGTACCCCCATTCTGCAATCCCACAACTTCCTGGGTGTGCACGGAAGGGGTCTAGGCTGGCCTCTGACTCTGCATCATACCTCCTAGAAACCTCAGTTATACCACAGGTCAGTCCTCTTCCTCCCTGGTCATGGTGAGCTCTTTGGAGTTCCCTCGGATGGCGAATACCCCCCATAGTCTGCACCCCTGATTGGCTGATGTGTTGGTTGGTGCTTTCCCCAGGCCTGTGGGACAGAGCCCACGCATTCTGAGGAACCGGTAAGCCCTGGATGACACAGCGTTCCATCTGTCGTGGGCGTGTGCTATCTGACCCAGTTACTGCACTGCCTGGAGCAGCCACAGGTTTCCAGGGACCGGCCGAGCTCTGGAAGAAAGAGATGGTTGGCATTTTCCACGCTGTCCTTGAAAGAACCACTGCGTGATTTACGATCTGCCGCCACTCTGGGCAGGTCAGCTGTGGTAGGCAGGCAGGGAGAAGTCCACGGTCTGTGTCAAGTCACAGAGCAGACAGTCCGTTCAGTCCCGGCTCAGGCTGGTGGACAGGGTGACCACGCCTAGGATTTGGGTGTGAAAGACCAGGACTAAGAGGTGAGCAGCTGAGCCTTGGCCCCTGCCCTGCCACCTCCCTGCTCGGTGACCTGGGACAAACCCCGGGGTTTCAGATGCTACACGAGTCACATTTGAGGGTTTGTGTGGCTCCAGCCTCCTGTGATTCTCTGAGACCTGCTCTCATCACCGGGGTGGATGTGAGGTTGGAGTCAGGCACTGTGCCTTGCATTCCGGGACCCTAAGCACACATCTGGACTCCAGCTGTCTCTTTCCACGTCCACCTCCCCACAAGACCCAGGGCTGCATGAGAAGGGGGCCTGTGTCTGAACTCTGTGTCCCCAGTGCTGAATCTACCTGGCTCCTAGTTCATTTCATGAAGAATGCACGCATGCATGAATGAATGAATGAATGAGTTCCAGCTGCATAAGTAGGATCAGCAGAGTGGACACCTGGTAAAGAAGTTTCTGCGCTCTACACCTTAGCTGCCCAGTAGAAATACAGCAGGGCTCACAGAAGTAATTTTAAATTATCTCATAGCCATGTAAAAACAAAAAGAAACAGGTGAAATTAATTTTCATAATATATTTCCCTTAACCCACTATGTCCCGTATGTTATGATTTCAACATGTAATCAGTATCCGTGTTGTTAATGAGGCGTGTACATTTTGTGCAGTGAGCCTTTGAAACCTAAGGTGTGTGTTACACTGAGGGCGCGTCACAGTGTGGACTGCCCTCGGTCCCGGTGCTCTGTGTGGCCAGTGGCTCTGTTGGTCAGGGTGGCTTTAGAGCAGTGGCTTCGAGAGCCCTTTGCCTGACATCTCCAAGCAGAAATACATGTGATGGGACAGGCCAGGCACATAAAGCTGGGACAGAAGCTTCCAGAAACAGTGCTTACCTCTCTGGCATGCAAAACGCCATGCTGTGGCCTACTGTATTCTGCCATGCTCTTAAAATATGACTGTAACCCGCAGAATTGACCGTGGGTCTCGAGTCTGTGACATCACTCCAGGGGGTTAGGCTTCTCCCCAGTGCCCTGCTTCCACCCCTGGCCTGTGGCCCCCTGGGCCAGGGCTCGTTACTTGGGGGAAGAGCAGGGCCAAAGGGCAGGGTGGGGACAGCATCGTGAGAAGGGGCAATTCAGGGCTCGGTCTAGAACCAGGAGCAGACGAATGCTGGGAGCCAGGATGCCCACAGACACCGCTGGCCATGCTTCATGGCTCGCCCAGGCCAGGGGCCTCCAGGAATACCGCCCACCCTGCAGAACTGGGGGGCGGGTCCAGCAAAGAGGTTGAGAAACACTGGTTCTCCATCTGTGTGCTGTGTGTATGCTTCTGGAACGTGGGGACCCCTCTCTCGGGCCCCATCCTCTGATGTCTTAAGAGCACCATGGACATTTATACAAGTGGGGCTGGAAGGAGACAGCCAGTTGTTAGTTGGAGTCTAAAGCACATTAGACTCTTGCATAAACCTTTCCTCCCCCAGCCAGTCCTGTAGGCCTGTGATTCATAAGCGTTCACTGAGGACTGTTTGGGCTGGGCCCTGGATGGAAAATTCATTTATTCTACAAACATTTACGGTAATGGTTTCTGCTCCCCGGGAGCTCATGTCACAGGGGGTGGAACTAGAAATAATCTCCCTTAAAGATGACCTGCATTCAGTGAGGCGATGCGATATGAGAAGCGATCCTGATACCATTTACCATTTCCCGAGGCCCTGGTCTGGCCATCCTCATCATCCCCACCCCGCCAGAGAGGTGTCATTATTGTCTTTGACAGACGAGGGAGGTGGGGCTCCGAACGCGCCCGTCACTTCCCGAGGAGACGCACGCCGCCCCCAGACTCCCTCGCCTCCCAGGGAGACGTGTCAACGGATGAAGCTATAAGTAGGGCTGAGGCATCTGGCAGAGCTGAGCCAGAGGAAGGCTCTCAGGTGCTCCCTGGGGCAGGCCTCTACCCGGTCAGCAAAAGAGGAGGCGTTCCAGGAGGCCGAGGGGCACCCCAAGGGAAGGACACAGGCACTCCCGAATGCTCCTCTCAACAACCTCCCGCTCCTGTCCAGCACACCGGGGTTTTCTCTCCTGGTGGGTCCAGAAGCCCAGCACGATCCTGCCGCAGGGCCACACTGCCTGCTTTGCCTCCTGGCTCCTCCACCAGGCCCATCACTTCATCATCGGTCCCCCATTTCCTCATTGTATTAACCTGATGATTGGATGAGTTCACATATGCGACGCGTGCAGGACAGGATCCAGCGCGTAGGGAACGCTCAAGAAATACATGCTGTCCTCACTCGGGTACTCGGGTCCAAGGTCGCTGCCCATTTCTGTGTCCACCCGAATCCCTGCGCTTGCCTTGAGGACAGTGTTCAGGGTCTGTGCTGTCCCAGCCTCTGTGCTCTCAGTCCTTGGATTCTTCCAGATGTAGTCCTCATGTTTTAATTGATTGAATTGGAAGCCTGATTGTTTCTGAATTGAATTTGTGAATTTCCGAGGAAAAGGAAACTTGGCCCCCACTTGCTAACTCAGCTTGCTCCTAGAAGTCCATTTGGCTTTGGTGAACCTAGATACCGGTGTCTCTGGAAACCTCTGCAGCAGAGATCACAGGAGGAACACAGACATGACGCCTGCCCTTGTGGGGCCTCCAACCCAGTGGGGAAGCAGACATGGGTCAGAGGGGGCCCAGCTTAGGAATCAGAAAGGCTTCTCAAAGGAAGTGGTCAAAGCCGAGCCCTGAAGGCTGAGCAAAAGTTAGCTGGTGAGTGGGGGAGGAGGATGGGCCGGGCAGAGGGTCCAAGGCAAGGGAAAAGCTCAGCTCAGTCAAGCAGCCAACGGAGGTGGTAGGAGGCAGGAGGTGGGAGCAGCCAGCCGAGCCTGAGTGCTAAGCGAGACGCCAGATTGTGCCGAACAGGCCACCCGGGGACTGTGGATTTGACCCTTCGATGCAGTGGGAAGCCAGCCCAGGGACTTACTTACGATGGGGAGTGATCTGATCCAGGGGCATTAACAGCACTCTTGGGCTGCCCTTTGGTGAACATGTTGGAATGAGCCAGCAGTATGGAGCCTACAGGCTACTGCATTTGTCCAAATGGGAGAGGACAGGGCGGGAGGAGCGCTGTGGTGGCAGAAACGCAGAGCACCCAGATTTAGGGGCCTGAGCAGGTGTGGTGATGGAGTCCTTGTCAACCACCGAGGAAGAGGGGGTACCAGAGTTGAGCTCTGGGTTCTGACGTCCCAGGTTGGAGAGGGCTGGCTGAGAAGCAGATGGCAGGTGGTCCTTCTGCTGGCCGGGGAAGTAAAGGGGACAAAACAGACATTTCCAAGAAGTTCACTCTGATGGGGCGGTTGGGGGGGGGGGGTTTGCTCAGGGTAGGGCAGCTATAAGATGAGAGGTCAGTGTCTGAGTGTTGAGGGGCAGGACCCGAGCAGGAGAAGGATGGTGAGTGAAGATCGGGAAAAGAGAGGCGATCCCAGGCAGAGCAGGGACCAAAGAGGGAGTCAGTGCAGCCCAGGGCTCCCAGAGAGAACTGGGCTTCCATCCACCTTGATGGGCTAGACAGAGGGGAGGTAGCCTTGTGGGCTGAGTTGAGCTAACACTAGTCGGGTTGGGAATTCTCTCTCCCCAGCAGTGGAGGGCTCCCCTTGTTTATGTGGCTGTGTGTGAGAGCGGCTTCCCTGCATGTTCACCATCAGTCACTTGCCAGATGATTCGCCCCCTCTGCCCTAGCAGCTCCCCTGTCTGCTCTGCTAGTGCCCAGGGGGCACACTCAGGGGGACCTAGCAGGGAGCACTGGCAGGAGAAGGGTTGGGGAGAGGAGGGAGGCCAGGGGTCTCTTCTCCCTGCAGGGTCCCTGCAGACTGTTGTGTCCCTCCTGGACCAAGTGTAATGACTCAACAGGTGGCCCTTCCACACAGCTCCTTTGCTCTCCTGATGGGACACTGGTATCTTTCCCTCACTCTTGCAGGCCTAGGGGCCATTTCTGTGTTCCACTGTTATTAGCCTCTGAGGGTTGGACTGCCCCTTTTGATTTTGTGATTTCCCTACACTCTCTCCATACCTTTATTATCTTTTTTAAACAGATTTACCTATTTTAGAGAATGTGAGAGTATGCATGCATGTGAGCAGGGTAGGGGCAGAGAGAGAGGGAGAGAATCCCCAAGGAAATTCTCTGCTGAGCGTGGAGCCTGATGTGGGGCTCGATCCCAGGACCCTGAGAGCTTGACCTGAGCTAAAATCAAGAGTCAGACACTTCACTGAATGAGCCTCCCAGGCACCGGTTACCTTTATTTTCAAAATCCCTTTTTCTAATCTGTTCAAATCACCCAGTTTGACTTTCATCTCGTTTCCTGCAGGGATCTGATTCTGTAGGGGTGGTCACCTGTTCGGGTTCAAAATGCACATAGCGTTAAATTTGAAGAGGGAACTGAGGTGTCTTCTCATCCAGCTCCTTTATTCAAGGAAGAAAACCAGTATTCAGAGAGGCTGAGTAGGTTGGCCAGGGTCACGCAGGAAGTTAGTGACATGTTTGATTTGCTTTCAGGGGAGAGGTGAGTCCCAAGATATGCAGTTCCCTCCAAGGACAGGAGGCCGGGATCCTGAGCTGATTATGGGATGCATCTGGAAGAGTTTTTTTTTTTTTTTTTTCAATTTAATTTTCTCAGTGTTCCAAGATTCATTGCCCATGCCCCACACGCACTGCTCCATGCAATATGTGCCCTCAGTACCCACCACCAGGCTCTCCCATCCCCCCACCCCCTCCCTCCAAGACCCTCAGTTTGTTTCTGAATCCAAAGTCTCTTATGTTTCGTTTCTCTCCCTGAATTACCCTACTTCCCATTCCCTTTCCTTCTCCCACTGTCTTCCATGTTACCCCTTATGCACCACAAGTAAGTGAAACCATGTGATACTTGACTTTCTCTATTTGGCTTATTTCACTCAGCATAATCTCTTCCAATCCCATCCATGTTGCTACAAAATCTGGGTATTGATCCTTTCTGATGGAGGTGTAATACTCCATTGTTTATATGGACCACATCTTCTTTATCCATTCATCTGTTGAAGGGCACCTTGGCTCTTTCCACAGTTTGGCAATCGTGGCCATTGCTGCAATGAACATTGGGGTGCATATGGCCCTTCTTTTCACTACATCTGTATCTTTGGGTTAAATGCCCAGTAGTGCAATTGCAGGGTCATAGGGTAGCTCTATTTTTAAGTTTTTAAGGAATCTCCACACTGTTTTCCAAAGCGGCTGCACCAGTTTACATTCCCACCAATAGTGTTAAGAGGGTTCCCCTTTCTCCTCAGCCTCTCCAACATTTGTTGTTTCCTGTCCTGTTAATTTTGGCCATTCTGACTGGTGTAAGGTGGTATCTCAGTGTGGTTTTGATTTGAATTTCCCCGATAGCTAGTGATGATGAACATTTTTACATGTATCTGTTAGCCATTTGTGTATCCTCTATGTAGAAGTGCCTCTTCATGTCTCCTGCCCATTTTTTGATGTGTTCATCTCCTTTTTGGAGGTTGAGTTTGAGTAGTCCTTTATAGATCTTGGATGCCAGCCCTTTGTCTGTAGTGTCATTTGCAAACATCCTCTCCCATTCTGTGGGTTACCTCTTTGCTTTGTTGACCATTTCCTTTGCTGTGCAGAAGCTTTTTATTTTGATGAAGTCCCAGAAGTTCATTTTCGCTTTTGTCTCCTTTGCCTTTGGAGACGTGTCTTGAAAGAAGTTGCTGTGGCCGATGTCAAAGAGGTTACTGCCTATGTTCTTCTCCAGGATTTTGATGGATTCCTGCCTCACGTTGAGGTCTTTCATCCATTTCGAGTTTGCCTTTGTGTGTGGTGTAAGAGAATGGTCTAGTTTCATTCTTCTATACGTAGCTGTCCAATTTCCCAGCACCATTTATTGAAGAGACTGTCTTTTATCCACTGGATATTTTTTCCTGCTTTGTCGAAGATGATTTGCCCATAGATTTGTGGGTCCATATCTGGACTCTCTACTCTGTTCCATTGGTCTATTTCTCTGTTTTTATGCCAGTACCATGCTGTCTTGGTGATCACAGCTTTGTAATAAATCCTGAAGTCGGGTAATCAGATGCCCCCAGCTTTGTTTTTCTTCTTCAACAATTCCTTAGCGATTCGGGGTCTTTTCTGGTTCCATATAAATTTTAAGATTGTTCATTCCAAAGCTTTGAGAAGTGGTGGAATTTTGATCAGAATGGCATTGAAAGTATAGATTGCTCTGGGCAGTATAGACATTTTATCAATGTTTATTCTTCTGATCCATGAGCATGGAATGCTCTTCCATCTTTTTGTGTCTTCTTCAATTTCTTTCATGAGTGTTCTGTAGTTCCTCGAGTACAGATCCTTGACTTCTTTGGTTAGGTTTATTCCTAGGTATCTTATGGTTTTTGGTGCAATAGTAAATGGAATCGATTCTCTGATATCCCTTTCTATATTTTCATTGTTAGTGTATAAGAAAGCAACTGATTTCTGTGCATTGATTTTGTATCCTGCCACATTACCGAATTGTTGTATGAGTTCTAGTAGTTTAGGGGTAGAGTCTTTCGGGTTTTCCCCATAGAGTATCATGTCACCTGCAAAGAGAGAGAGCTTGACTTCTTTGCCAAGCTGAATACCTTTTATTTCTTTCTGTTGTCTGATTACTGTTTCTAGGACTTCTCACACTATGTTGAACAGTAGTGGTGAGAGTGGGCATCATTGTCTTGTTCCTGATCTCAGAGGGAAGGCTGTCAGTTTTCCCCCGTTGAAAATGATATTCGCTGTGGGTTTTTCGTAGGTAGATTTTATGAGGTTGAGGAATGTTCCCTCTATTTCTATACTTTGAAGAGCTTTGATCAGGAACGGATGTTGTATTTTGTCAAATGCCTTTTCTGCATCAATTGAGAGTACCATGTGGTTCTTTTCTCTTCTCTTATTGATTTGTTCGATCACGTTGATTGATTTGTGAGTGTTGAACCACCCTTGCATCTCTGGGATAAATCCCACCTGGTCATGGTGGATAATCTTTTTAATGTATTGTTGGATCCTGTTAGCATGGGTCTTGTTGAGAATCTTGGCATCCGTATTCATCAGCGATATTGGTCTGAAGTTCTCCTTTTTGATGGGGTCTTTGTCCGGTTTGGGGATTAGAGTGATGCTGGCTTCATAGAAAGAGTCTGGAAGTTTTCCTTCTGTTTCTGTTTTTTGAAAGAGCTTCAGGAGAATAGGTGTTATTTCTTCTTTTAATGTTTGGTAGAATTCCCCAGGGAATCCATCTGGTCCTGGACTCTTGTTTTTTGGGAGGTTTTTGATCACTGTTTCAATCTCATTACTAGATATAGGTCTATTCAGATGGTCAATTTCTTCTTGTTTCAGTCTTGGAAGTTTATAGGTTTCTAGGAATGTATCCATATCTTCTAAGTTGTTGAATTTATTGGCATATAATTGTTGATAGTAATTTCTGATGATAGTTTCTGTTTCCTTGGTGTTAGTCATGATCTCTCCCTTTTCATTCATAATTTTATTAATTTGGGTCTTCTCCCTTTTCTTTTGGATGAGTTTGGCCAACAGTTTATCGATCTTATTAATTCTTTCAAAGAACCAGCTTCTAGTTTCATTGATGTGTTCTACTGTATCTCTAGTTTCTAATTCATTGATCTCTGCTCTAATCTTAATTATTTCCCGTCTTGTGTGTGGGGTTGGTTTAATTTTTTGTTTATTTTCCAGTTCTTTAAGGTGTAATGATAGTTAGTGTTTTTGGGATTTTTCTTTTTTTTTTTTTTTTTTTTTTTTTTTTTTTTTTTTTTTTTTTTTTTTTTTTTTTTTTTTTTTTTTTTTTTTTTTTTTTTTTTTTTTTTTTTTTTTTTTTTTTTTTTTTTTTTTTTTTTTTTGAGTGAGGCTTGGGTGGCTATGTATTTCCCCCTTAGGACTTCCTTTGCTGTATCCCATAGGTTTTGGATTGATGTATCCTCATTCTCATTGGTTGCAACTGGAAAAGTTTTGAGGATGGGACAAGCACATCCTTACTGTCTAGGGCTTTTTTTTAAAGATTTTATTTATTTATTTGACGGAGAGAAACACAGCTAGAGAGGGAATACAAGCAGGGGGAGCGAGAGAGGGAGAAGCAGGCTTCCTGCTGGGCAGGGAGCCCGATGTGGGGTGGGACTCGATCCTGGAACTCCGGGATCATGACCTAAGCCGAAGGCAGATGCTCAACAACTCAGCCACCCAGGTGCCCCTGTCTAGGACTTTCTTGCGCATTCCAGAAACTTTCCTTCAGAAGTAGTCACTAGCTCATGCTTGTTTTCCTCCTGCAGGGATAGGACCCATCCACCTCAATGAAATTGAGTGCACTGGGAGTGAGAAGTCCATCATAGACTGCAAATTCAATGCTGAGTCCCAGGGCTGCAACCACGAGGAAGACGCTGGCGTGAGATGCAACATCCCTTCCATGGGCTTCCAGAAGAAGGTGAGGGGCTGTGCTCTGTTTTGGTCACTGAGGCCCAGAAAGTATGAACTAGGTGGTCTCATGCTCAAGGGTTCGAACAGGTGCTATTTGAGTGCTCTGATGATGAACTCGGGAAGGGCTCGGGCTACCCTGCTGTTGCTGTTAGCAGCACTGTCGTCTCGCGTTCATTATGTTTGCTGAGTGAGAAAAGGTATGGATAAGCATGCTGTCCGTAGGGGCAGATATCAGGCATCTCCTGCGTGCCACACCCTGCACGGGGACTAGACATGTGGTATGATCACAAGTCTGTACTGTGAGGGTCTCAAGGTCCATAGCCCCTGTGACACTGTTGGCATGGTCCCTGTCCAGGGACCCAGGGGAACTGCATCCACAGCACGTCTGCAAGTTACGTAAGGGTGAGCACAGCATAGACAGTATTTTGGGACAGAAGACTGCATTTTGGTAACCAGAGGGAAAGAATGGGGATCCTTAACAGCATTATACTGGAGACGCACTCTTCTCCTCCTGAGATAGAGCCTCTAAAACCCTACATTGTCGTGTTTCCTGGCTTGGGTGGGCTTTCCCGCAGGGCTAGCCAACGAGATGAATTCCTCTCGGTTTCTCCAGTCCTCAGGAAAGGCCCAGTACGTTCTGTTTATCGCTCTCCACAGTCCCGCGTATGAGGCCCCGCGCACTGTCTGTGACCCGGCTGGCCCGCTGGAAGAGTTTCTTAAGTGCTTACGTTAAAACTGAGCAGATGCGGACACATCAGGGTCCGGGATGGCTCCCCCATTGGGTTCTTGCTTTGACCATGATCCTTGACCTTGGCACCGGCATGCCAGATCGGTCAGCTGCAGCATGGGTTGTGCCATTCACTGCCCACTGGGGCCCCAGGTGGGACTTGAGCAGCCGTCAGCTGAGCTGTGCATGTGCCCACGGGTGAGTGGGCGCCCGGGCCGCAAGCCTGCGGCTGCGGGAGAGCCTTGCCGGCTCTAGTCGTCCGGCAGCGTCGCAAGAGAGTCGTACAGAGCTGTGCAAAGTGCCGTGCCACGGGCCCTCATGCGCTGTGGCAGCCTGCCCTTTAGGCTGGGAAGCGAGTGGAGTGCCGTTTTTAACCGAAATGAAAGACCAGAGAAAGTGATGTTTTCCAGATGTGTTTTGTGGCTGGGTCGGCTGAGCCAGGCCATGTGCTCGGCGATGCCCATGGGGACGCCACACTCCCAGCACCAGCGGCCTCACCCTTGCACGGGCCCTCCAGGCTCTGGCAGGTGCTCCCCCAGCTCAAGCAGGAGGCATGGGGCCGCTTTACCCCGGCTTGCCATCCCCCCGGAAGGGAATGGGCAAGATCACCAGTGAGAGAAAGTCCCGCGGGCCATATGGGCTTTCTGGCCACTGGAGGGGGCCAGCCTGTCATGTGGCATGGCTTGGGGCTCCCCGGGGCATGGGCAGCCACGCCAGGCAGAACCGTCAAGACTCCCAGCAGTTGTCGCGGTGTTAGTTTGCTGGGGCCGCCATAACTGGGAGGCTTCGACACTACGAACATTGGTCCTCACAATCAGAAGGGCTAGAAATCCAAGCTCAAAGTGTTGGCAGGGCTGATTTCTCCCGAGGCTTCTCTGCTTGGCTTCGGATGGCCGCCTTCTCGCGTGTCCTCGGTGGCTTCTGTGTAGGCATCCCTGGTGCCTCCTCCTCATCTTACAAGGGCCCGCTCTTAATTTAATTACCTCTTGACACACCCTTTCTCCAAATATAGCCATATTAGGGGCTGGGGCTTCGGCACAGGAATTTCATGGGCACACACGTCAGCTCACCATCACTCACTGGCTGATTCCTTCTTTCATTTCTTGGAGGCTTGAGTTCACTCCTCTGAAAATAAGGAAGTTGAGAGAGATGATTTCCCTGGCTTCTCTTGCGATCCATGTTCAGTAGGAAATTGGCTTTTCTCTTGAATGGCTCCTCGAGACCACACACTTGGAACCGGGTGGCTTCGGTCATCCGGCCACAGCAAAGCCTGGTTCCTCTCTCTGCCGGGAGGGAGGAGCCGAGTCCAGGAGGCTCTGGGAAAGGCAGGTGGGTTTACCGGGTGACCGTCCTTGCCGACCTCTGGTTCACCTCCGAGCGGGGGGCCTCCCTGGCCCGGCCCGGTTAGCAGGACCAAGCCTGTGTGCGGAAAGTGAGCCGGCACGCGCCCACGCGTCCGCTCAGGCTGACGTCTCGGTCGTGTTCCCTCGCCTGCCTCCTCCCCCTCACCTCCCAGAACAGGTGCGGGACTGGGTAACCACAGTCTTCTCAAAACACGGGGCAGCCTTGCCGGACTCCACCCTCTTGACGCTCTGGAGAACGTGGCTGCCAGCGCTCGTTCCCTGCCTTCAAATCCCAGGCCGCCGCCATCGAAGACCGAAGGAATAAGGGAAGGGAAGTGCCAGGGTTATTTTCTGAAACTTTGAGGAAAATTGACCTTCCTTGGCATCCTCGCGGGCTGACCCGAGGCCTCTTGGGGTCCCACCAGTGCTCATGAGGTCAGAGGACCTCTAGCTGGCATGCCAGGCTGTTTCCAGAATGCTGGTGCCTCAGACTGGGTCCTGGGGCGTGGAGAGCTATGTCCTGGGCCATTTTAGAGCTTCTAATGTGGCTGGCCTCTTGTTCCCTCTAATCTTCTCTATGCATCTTGAAGCACCTAGACTTCTCGCAGAGCCATGGAACCCTGGTCCCTGGCACAGGGGCTGTTCCAGGCCCAGTCAGCCTTGGAGAAACAGCAGCAGCTCAGAGCCTTGGGAAGGGCTTCAAGGAGAGCCCCAGCTCACCACGAGTGGCCATGGGTTTTCTTCCCCCAGAGCCAGCGTGCAGCAACGATCCTCAGCAGAACTTCTGAGCTGTCCCGTGGCTTCAGGCTGTGGGGCAGGGGTGGAGCCGCATGGCCAACCAAGCCGGGAGGGCTGCACAGGCAGAGATGGACAAGGGAGAGAGTCCTCTGGAAACCTCCCCAAGAGAGCCCTGGAAGCAGGGGGCCTTCACACCAAGACTTAAACTCGGGAGCCCCCCTGCTCTCCGGTAGCAGGATGGGGTGTTAACTGGGGTTTTCCTGCCTCGTCTGTCCTCCCAGTTCATCAGCCTTGAGACGACAACATGAAGGCGGTTTTCGGGAGGCGGAGGCCTGGGAAGGAGGAAGCAAGAAAGCCCTCTGTCCCCCTGGTGCTTATAAGTCAGCACGGCAAGGCGCTATCCATAAGGAATTCAAAACCACTAGCAAACCCAACTAGAAGTCATTCTGCTCTTAGCCTCCTGTGTGCCAGCATTAGCCTCAGCACTTACCTGCCCACGGGAAGCATCCACACCCATGGCTTCCACCTCCCCGGGGTGGGGGAACCACACCAAGGGAGGGAGATGCCCTGTGCTGACCGAGAGCTGCCCCTGATGGGTTTAGACACACGGCCTGCCCAAGGGGCTGGCCCTTACTTCGCATGCTGAAAAGCTGGAGAGCTGGCCTTCTGCTGGGCTGGGATTTTCTCAGTGGCTCCGCTCATCTTCTTTGTGTTTTTACGCACACCCGAAGATATGTTAGTCATGGGTAAAGTACAACCCATACCTAAGACTGTGTCCAGTGCCCACCTTCACCCCCGGCTCTCAGCCCAGAAATACTCAGGAAGACAAACGTTGGCCTCCTGAAGGCCAGCCCTGTTCTTGCCTGCTCTGACCCTTCTAGTTCTTCTGAAGAGAGTTTTGATTTCTGGTGGGACCTCCCCCACGCCAATAAAGATCACTACTAAGATGCAGACTAATATTTCTCGAGCTCTTGCTGTGTGCCGGGCCCTGTGTGAGCACATGAACCACCTCATTTAGTTCTTCCTCTCCACAAGCCCGGGAGGGTCAGACACGGCATCACGGCTGCCCTAGGCCTGCCTGTGTGCCAGTGGCTTCATTGATCTTTGCAGCCCCTAAGTCCATAATAAAGCAGAGACCGCTGCCGCAGGAGTTACGCTGTTTCTAAGGACTGGCGAGCCGACAGCCCCAGGTGCGAGGGTTCCTGGAGGCGTCCTGCCCTGTCCCAGAGGAATGAACTGCTAGGCATATAAAAGAAGCAGGGTAAAGTGTTTGGATTAAGGGTAGTGTTTTCAGAGCCCTACCCCAAGCTCCAGACCTCTCTGCTCGAGCTCACCTACGCTGGTCCATGCTTCCAGTCCATAAGACCAACCATTCATTCATTCGTTCTTTCATTCCAAATGTATTGTTGGAGAACCTGACATTTATGAGGTACTGTCTAATTCTCCATCATACCGGAAGCCACACAAATAGAGCTCTGCCCTTGGGAGCTCGTATTAGAGCGGGGGAGACAGATGTTAAACAAATCGTGCATTAGCTTAATCATAACTGTTGGGAATGCCAAGAAGGAGAGACGGGTAGGGAGCGACTGAGTGTGTCCATGGCCACGGACCCCAGTGAGAGGGAAGTGGCTCAGGGTACGGAACCGTAAGGGTGAACAAGATCAGCCAAGCAGGAGGCACCTATATGTAGTGGGCTTACTCGAGTGGCTTACTGCGTGGCTCACTGCGTGGCTGGTCAAGAGAGCCAGGTAGGCGCGGAAACCGAGGGAGGGCACGCATTCCTGGAGGGCAGAGAACAGGATGCAAGTGCGAAGCCGCTGCCGTGTTCCGAGCAGGGAGGTGATATGAGCAGGGGTTTTTCAAAGCTGACGCTGGCTTCTGACCAGACATCCGGTTGATGGAGTCCAGAGCGGAGGCGGGGAGAGAGGAGGCGGTCTGGCTCAGGCAGGAGGTGATGGCGCTGGGACCAGAAGGTCCGCACAGAGCTGAGGCAAGCGGTGCATTGGAAAGAGACTTTGGACATGAAATCCAGGGAGGAAGAGTCTGACCGGATGTCGGCGGGAAAGAAAGAGGACAGTGTCAAGGGTGGCTCGGGGATTTCTGGCTTCTAAAACAGAGTCGAAGGGGATCAGCAAAGGACAGCGTGCAGGCCAGACCTATCCCTGTGCCTGTTTCTGTCATTATAGTTTTACTGGGAATACAGCCATGCTCAGCCTTTTACACATCAGCCGTGGCCGCTCGTAAGCTACGCCGCAGAGCTGAGTGGTTATGACACAGAGCGCACGGCCCCCGGACCCTAACATACCGCCCGGCCCTTTACAGGAAGTATGCTGACCCTGGAATAGACAGGGGTGCCTTTCACTGTGATAGGGAACAAGGGGGGAGATAGAGCGCATGTTTAGGTGGAGACGGGGAAGACACCAAGTTCAGGTTTAGGGTCCCCCTGGTGCCACGGGGAACTGTCCAACAGGTTGTTGGTTACGGGGTCTCGGAAGGGAGTTCTGGTGGAGAGGACTTGGGGGCGGGGGTGGGAGCCAGCCGAGCAGAGGGTGTGCTGATGAGAAGGGGTCCCAGGAAGAAGGCGCAGGGAGTTCCAACCTTTGAAGGTCTCTTGACGCATCCTCCCGGGTGTCTGACTCTAAGGGCAGCCCTCCCCGGGCGTCTCACAGACGGCAGCAGGGAGTAGGGCAGGTGTCGTGGTGGGAGTCAGGGCTCAGGCTTCAAGGCCTCAGGCTGCCTGCAGGTGGGGACCTAATATGTCAGCCCAGGCTGGGCCCCACAGGTGCCCGGTAGGCTCTCAGTGATGCTGTTGAATCTGTGTCCCAGGCAGGACCCCCTGGCTTGGGGGAGGTTGAAACTGATGGCAGTACGTTGAGGCAGCTCCCCTCTGTTCCCACCTGGTGACTGTACCTTTCTTTCTGCCCACAGCTGCGCCTGAACGGGGGCCGGAACCCCTACGAGGGCCGGGTGGAGGTGCTGGTGGAGAGGAACGGGTCCCTCGTCTGGGGGACGGTGTGCGGCGAGAACTGGGGCATTGTGGAGGCCATGGTGGTCTGCCGGCAGCTGGGCCTGGGGTTTGCCAGCAACGCCTTCCAGGTGAGAAGCCCTCGCCGCGGCCCCTGCCATCCGGGGTCACCCTGCTCCTCTCAGGCAGTCCCTGCTTTCCGCGCGCCTTCCCCGGCTGCCCAGGAGTGGCCGCAGTGCCCTGGGCTGGGGGGAGGGGGGACCTCATCCTGACCTTGGCTCTGCCGCTCACAGCCGTGAGTCCTCGGGGGGCGGGGGGATCATGTTCCCCTCTGGACTCTGGTTTCCACTTAGAGAGCTGGGACTCACCCTGGGCCAGGGACTGACTGAGGTGTCCTGATGTGTTTCTCCCCTTGATTGGCTGGTAGACCTCTAGCCCTTTCCCATCATCTGTGCCCTCCTCCCAACAGCCCCTTCTTGAAAGAGAGGGGCTCCGCTGAAGGCAGCCGAGCCCTACTCCTATTGGAAGGCAGCAGAGGAGAGGCAAGAAGCACTTTGGCTTCAAAAATCATTGAGTTCTGGGTCCTGTATTGTGAGGACACATTGTGAGAGGAGGCTGGAGGGGAAGAGGAGCCAGAGATGGGAGGCTTGAGGTCTATTCCCATTTCTACCCTCACCAGCCTGCTGTTAAGTGATGATCGGGGGGCAGAGTGGCTGCCCTCCCATGTGTCTCTTCTCCTCCCTGTGACATGGACTGAATAGTCCCAGGTCCTTTGTATCCTGACTCCAGACACTTACTCAGTGTTTGGAAAAGAGGAAAATGGCAAGAGGCCCCATCGAGCTTTGCTGAGCCTGCCTCCCGCTCCTGTGCCCGGGGTAGGCCCTGCCCCTCGGAACAGGATTTCTCGGGGAGGGACTTGGGTCTGCTCCGAAGCCTTGTGAGCCTGCCTGCCAGGGGCCGGCCGCATCCGAGCAGGAGCTGCGTCCCGAGCGGAGGCTGCCGTGTGGCTCCTCATTCCAGCACGCGCAAGGGACGGGCCTGCCCATGCCGTCCGGGGTCCTGGCTTCCCACAGCGTCTCTGCTACGGCTGCTCTGACAAGCCAGGGCACTCTCTGAGACTCCAAAGAGGCGGGCAACAACAGTGCTGCTTAGCAGAGCGCTCGTCCGGCTCTTTTTGTTCCTGGTCAGCTCATCCTTAAGACAGCTGGGTCTCAGCAGGGTCATGATGTGGGCACCTGCGTCTCTGCCACCGGTTGCACACCTGTCCCTTCTCGAGGCCCAGTTCTCTCTCTAGAGGACAATGGTAAGGAGAAGCAATAGGATGTATGCATGCCACGGTATCGCGTGTGAATACATTTCTTCTCTCCTGCCAGTCCTGACCGATCCGTAGTGTCTCCCGGGAGCGCCATGCTCAGGATTCGGAGAGCATGTGCAGATGTAGGGCAGAGAGGGCTGTGACGGGCGAGTCGCGTCTGTCCTGGGCCAGGGCTAGGGAGCGAGAAGCGTGAGTGCCTGCTGCTCCTGACACGACACCAGACAGCCGTCGACCAAAACCTCAGCCACGCTTTCCCGGCGGGGACCAGAGGCAGAACCAGAGCGCCAGGCTCTCCCCGACTCCGCCGTCAGCAGGCGGCATGACCTGGGGACATGGCTGGTGTGCCTCCTCTCTCTCCATCAGAAAAAAAAATGGGCTCATTTAGCTTCAGCGTTGGGATTTTCCTGAGGCTGAAAGCTGATTGAATACGAGAAAGGACAGCTCATAGTGACATGCTTCCCCTTTCTTTTGATTCCTCCAGGAGACCTGGTATTGGCAAGGAAATATCTACGCCAACAAGGTGGTCATGAGCGGGGTGAAGTGCTCGGGAACGGAGCTGTCCCTGGCGCACTGCCGCCACGACGACGAGGTGGCCTGTCCCCAGGGCGCAGTGCAGTATGGGGCCGGAGTTGCCTGCTCAGAAAGTGAGAGTGCCTGGGGGTCACCCCCGCGTCCCTCCACCTCCTCACCCCCGCGCCAGGCTCCAAGAGGGGACCAGAGTCCCACTGCTTGGTCCTGCCTGGGCTTGGGCCCCCCGCCTTGAACGGGTCTATGCCCTCCGGGGTCCTGGCTTTCCCGCCAAAGCAGAGAAAGCAGAGGAGTACCGGTGGTGGAAGGAAGTCCCTCTCCCCACACACAGCCCCACAACCCCACACTTGCCTGCGTCAGTGGAAGGAGAAGCAGGAGGGAAGCCCTGGGGAGTCTAGGAGCCGTGGGTTCAAATGCAGGGCCCCTGGAGACCAGGTGACCTCCATCAGTTCTGTCACCGAGAACTCCTGGTTCTTACCAGTTAACAAGGAAGACAGCACCTTCCTCAGAGGCTGTTTCTGAGGCCGGGGAACAGAGGAAGTGCACACTCGGGGCTCCGGGTGTGTTGGCTTCCTTCCTCCCACCCTGTTCCAAAAAGCATCATTTGTTTTCACACCTTGGAGACAATTTAGCTTCCTGGTGAGTCCTGGGAATCCTAGAGAGACTGAAAACATACCGGGGGAACCCCCCCCCAGGACTCAGCATGGCCCAGCTCATGAAGGCTCCCTTCTGTGCTGAGAGAGAGGCCTAGCTCTGCAGCCCTGTGGGCACGCTGCTGTCCTGAGGCCACCTTGGCGCTGCTCTCCCACACTGAGCCTTTTCCCTCGGGCACCTGGGGGTGCAGGAAGCACTGGGTCTGGCCAGAGAACGTGAGAGCAGACCCCACTGCCGTTTATTAGCTGATCTGGACAGACGTAGTCAACCATCACTCTGATCTCTAGTTACTGTTTTCCCTAGACGACGGGAATTAAATGTGACAGTGACCACACACATGAGCCCAGAGGATGATGGTGTGCCATCTTTTACTGTCCTGGAGAGCTAGGGGAGGCTGCACCTGAGCCAGTGAGCTTAGTACCCCGTTGACCCTGTAGACTCATGCAGTGTTCTCTGAGTCTCGGAAGCAGGACTGCCCGCCCCCCCACCCCCCACCCCGGGCCTGAGCTTCCCTGGGCGGACAGCAGGTCCTCTCCGAGGAGGAGACCGTCACCCTTACCGACCTCCCCAGGATGAACATCCAGAGAGAAGCAGTCAGGGACCTTTTCTTGGCTTCTTAATTTATTTATATTTGTAATATACTATCATTTCCAGGAGGAAAACATATAAACCTAAATAAACTTCAAGGTGGCCTGAGAGAAAGTCAGACGTGAAAGTAGGATTGGCAGAAAGGTACTGGCTCCAAATGGAAGCAAGAGAGAGGTTAATAAGAAACACGTAGTAGAGAGTCCTGTGCATTTACCGCTGGGAGGTCATAAAATTCACCAGGAGCTTCCTAGCAGCCAAAGGAAAGAGGGAAACCTGGTCCTTAATGCCGTTCACAGTGTCCATGAGATCAGAGAAAGCCCATTGTTCTAGATTCTGAGATGGGAGGGAATTTCTCATGAAGACAGTCATGGGATCATCAATGCCCTTGGTATCCTCATGACAGGTGAAAAATGAGTTTTGGGGGGGCTCCAAGGACCCCTCAAGCCAGGCAGAATGCATGTTAGAGCATTCAGAGCTGAAGTACATTCTTCAGCCCACTCCTCGTGATTACCTTTCTCATCCAGCCAGCTCCTCCCTGTGTCTGCAAGTCTTCCTTCCTCGCCCTCTCCCCCTGACCCAACCCCCGACCCCGCCATACACAATCTCTCTTCATTGGTGCGTTCTCCGTCTTTTCTGGACTCCCTCTCCCTCCTTCCCAGCCGCCTGTGCCCAGAAGCCATCCTCCCACACTATATCAGTGTAGAGGCCCCCCGGCAGGACCCCAGCAGTGACTGGTGCCCCTCCGATGGCTCCCCCTCCCCGAAGCCAGAATCCACGCTGGTCTCCAGCTCATGCTTCCGTCCTGTTCCAGCCCATGCAGGCTTCCCCACAGCACGCAGGTGAAGGCAGGGACTTGCACAAGGCACATGCTATCCAGCCTTATTCGGGGCCACCTCCCACCCCTCCTCGGTGGCCCCGCTACACGGGCTTGGTGCTCCTTCATGCCCCAGGGGCCTGGCACGAGCTACTTGGCATCGTAGGGCTGCTTCCTGCAATCCCGGCTCGTCCTGCAGGGAGCAGCTAAAACCTGACTGCCTCCAAGGACACCCTACCTGACCTCCCCCCCCTTTCTAACACCCTCCATATTTCTCTTTCTGGCTCTGGGCTGTAATTGTGTAGCTAATGTGGGCTTCTGTCTGTCTCCTGTGACAACGGTAAGGTCAGCCTTGTTCAGCTGTCCGGAGAGCCTGGCGCAGGGTTTGCCAGAATGCTTGGCGGACGGGGCGCTGAGTGCAGCTTCTGGTGGATGCTTTGGATGTTAGGGAGGGCAGGGTCCCGCTGCATGGCAGGTGTTGAGGGCACAGCTCCCGCACTACCAGCTCACTGCGGGCCAAGTTACATTCAGAGCTGGAGCTGGAGCTAAGGCTAGCCGCCTCCTGGAAAGAGGCCCCCAGGGGCGCCTGGGTGGCTCAGTCGTTAAGCGTCTGCCTTCAGCTCAGGTCATGATCCTGGGGTCCTGGGATCAAGCCCCATGTCAGGCTCCCTGCTTGGCAGGAAGCCTGCTTCTCCCTCTCCCACTTCCCCTGTTTGGGTTCCCTCTCTCTCTCTGTCTGTCAAATAAATAAAGGAAAGAGGAGAGAGCATAGGAGACCCATCCGCTCAGTTCAGTAGTAAGCAGAAGGGCTGTCTATTGAGTATCGACTGTGGTACAGACAATAAGAGACTCATCACACCCTCTAATAAAAGTGTGCCCAGGACCCTCAGCACCAGCGACGCTGTCTCCTGGTATGTGTCCTCCAACAAACGAGAGCCCTCTGATTGAGGTCTTGTACTCCCTGCCCCCCATCTCATCTGTGCGCCCCCTCGGACCCTTCATTCCCCGTCCACCGCCTGCAGGTGGATTTGCTCTCCAGAGGCTGCCGGCCCCAGGGGGCTCAAGTGTGTCTGAGAACTGCCGGGCTCCGCGTGCAGCCTGGGGGCCGCGGGGAGCACCCCCGACTCCCGTGAACTTGAGGGAGACAAAGCTCAGACGCTCACCTGCTTCAGAAATTACAAGCAACTTGTCAAAAAATAAAGGATGGGTCTCTTTGCAAATAATTCATGTATAATACTTTTGTGAATTCAGATGTACCAGAAATAATCAGTGGAATCTGACTTTTAAAGGGAAACCTACAGTCAATCCTTTTATAAAGAAGCTAAACATAATAGGATTGTTTTGGAAACACAGACTGTAGCTGTTAGTGATTTTTTTTAACACCTGCAGTGTGCAGCGTGCTCATGAGTAAATCAAGCCTTGTTTTAAAAGATGCGCCCGGGATGCCGGGTGGCGCAGTCAGTGAAGCGTTGGACTCGGTGGGCTCAGGCCATGATCTCAGGGTTGTGGGATCAAACCCTGCGGTGTGAGGATCCAAACTCAGCCGGGTGTCTGCTTTTCTCTCTCTCCCTCCCTCCCTCTCTCTCCCTCCCCTCCTGCACCCCTCCCTGAGCTTGCACTTTCTCTAAGTACATAAGTCAAAAAAAATGCACCTGTAGGTGCATTTCAGACCCTGGAAGGATGTTGCGGTAATTGAGCAGGACACGTCGCAGCCCTGAAAACATACAGCCCTTCTGCCCAGCAATGCCATTTCTAGAAATATGTTCTAAAGAAATAAGTTATTTCCGCAGATTTACTCTGGGATGTTTATCGCAGCTTTATCTTTAACGGTGAGAAATGGCAAGCAACCGGTGTATGGAGAAACGGGAAATAGGGTTAGAATTCAATGTTATGCGGCCCTGAAACGCAGGTATATGATGAGTATTAACAAGGAAATACGTCAAGATGTGTTTTAAGGGAAACAGTATTAGCAGACTGTAAATGTACACACATGATTACACGTGTTGTGAAGCATATGCATATCCCTCCTAGAAGGATCAGACCGAGGTGCCCGCGGCCCTTTCCCCCGGGAGGCACAGGATCATTGCTGATGTTTATTACGGAAAATCTCCAGCCGCCCAAAGGAGAGGTCACAGTACAGTGAAGCCTTGTGTCTTGCCCATCATTTTGCATTGATAGCTGTAGACATGTCCGAGAGGACTCTCAGAGGAGGGGAGGAGGAATTTGGGGTAGCGTTCCTCCAGGAAGGGGACCCGGAGAGACCATGGGCCTGTCCCACGTGGTGATGCTAGGCAGGGATGGGCATTGGTCCCGGCTCAGGAGTCCGAGACAGAGACTTGGGAGGGGTAAGGAGGCCTCTCCTCTTGACTGAACACTGTGTCCGTGCTCCCCAGCTGCTCCTGACCTGGTGCTCAATGCAGAGATCGTCCAGCAGAGCACCTACCTCGAGGACCGTCCCATGTTCATGCTCCAGTGCGCCATGGAGGAGAGCTGCCTGTCAGCCTCGGCCGCCCAGACCAACCCCACCACGGGCTACCGCCGCCTCCTGCGCTTCTCCTCGCAGATCCACAACAACGGGCAGTCTGACTTCCGGCCCAAGAACGGCCGCCACGCGTGGATCTGGCACGATTGCCACAGGTGAGCCCTCCTGCATCGCCAGCGTCCACGCGGGGGCCCACGCGGCGCCCGCAGGACTCAGAATCGCAGGGGCCCCTAGGGAGAGCTGAGAGGAGGAGAGGGTCTGCCTGCAGTAGAGGGCATCCGTGGTCATCGCAGTGGCCTCCGCCTTTCCTGAGCCATTCTCCACCCCCTGCCCGGCCCCCTCACCTCCCCCAGGCGTGGTCTCTTTCTTGCCTCTGGTGCCCAATGTTAGAAGCAACTTTGAGCACAGGCTGCTTCTCCACTGACCTTCGTCGATGGTTTTCACGTGCGTCTGCAGCAAGGTCACGCTTTGCAGGGTGCTTGGGGAGTTCTGCAATTTTTGGACTTTTATAATTATATTTGAGGGGCACCTGGCTGGCCCAGTCAGTTAAGCATCTGCTACAGCTCAGATCATGATCCTGAGGTCCTGGGCTCGAGTCCCGCAGCAGGCTCCCTGCTCAGTGGGGTGCCTGCTTCTCCCTCTCCCTGCCACTCCCCCTGCTTGTGCTTTCTCTCTCCCTCTCCCTCTCTGTCTCAAATAAATAAATACAAGCTTTTAAAAAATATTCTTAAAATATTAAAAAATATATGTATTTATACTTGCAATATCCCGAGGAAGGTAGCGGGTGTGGAGGCAAGCGTCTGGGCCCAGTGGTTATGAGATCTGGTCTCTCAAACCAACCCTGCCTCCAGCCAGCTGCATGATGGCTAGGCCCTCTGGGCCACATCACCCGGGACCTCCCGTGCCCCCACCAGCCCTCAGTCTGTGGACTTGGCCCCAGCGCCGTAAACCCTGCACCAGAACAGAAGTCCTTGAGCTGGCCCTAGCTGAGGCCGACCGAAGCCACCCCATCATCTCCTTGCCTTATCTTTTCTTTTTCTTGGCCCTGAGGCTCATTCTGATCCCGAGCCCACTGGCCGAGCTTGTTCAGATTTTCCTGCAGGGACCTGATGGGCAGGGAGAGGGAACAGAAGAGAACACAATTTTGAGGACAAAGCGGGGAGGGCCGCAAGCCCCCGCCCCAGGGCTCCACAGTGAGCGCCCCCCTCTGACTGCCCTCCGTCTCTGCAACAGAGCTCGCTGCTGCCCCGGGGAGGCCCTCGGGCTGCAGGGCTGCCTGTTGCAGACCCCTGCCTCACAATTTGGTGAGGATTTCAACAGGATTACCAGGTGACGGTGTGTGTCATGTCGAAGTGTAAGGAGCCCCGGCCCAGCCAGGACTAGGCTGACCCCCTTCTCAGTGCCAGCAACGTTTTCAAGAGTAAGTGAGTGGAGGCTCGGTGTTCCTAGGGCTCGTCCAGAAGGCCGAGGGGAAGTTGCTGGGCGGGGACCCCCAGCTCAAGTATGTCTGACTCCAGTGTGTGCTCTTTCTGTCACCTCTGCTGAGTGTTCATCAGACACCTGTCCAAGCCTGCTTCTCCGTGTCCTGTTCGTCCAGTCACAGCCACATCGGTCTAGGGACAGCACTGTCCAGTCTGTCTCAGAAGAAAAAGACTAGGGTAGAGCTTCGGGTGTTGGTTTTCCTGCATGATTATTATCCGTATGTTTTGAATATCCTAATTAGCCAGAGAATTTTTGCTCTTTCTATAGAAGCATGTCAGCCTTCTGCAGGGTGGGGGTCAGAGAGTAAAATGAAAGTCGTCGCTGGATTGGTGCCTGATGGCCTTTAGAGAGCATATGGCTGTGAGCCCTGGGCCGCGGGGGCCGGCGCTGCCCGCTGCGAGTCGGACAGAAGTGCGTCTCTGGCCCACGCGTGGCGGCCCACCCGGACATTCCGTGGTGGGAGTCTCTGTGGCACGTCTGCTAGCTCTCCAAGCAGCGGTCTGCCCTCTAAGAGCACACATGGTGACATCGTGGGTGTGTTTCTCCTGATCTGGAACCCCAGGCATTCTGGTCTCCACCCCACCCCCTGCTTTCGCTCTTGTCCTGTTTCATTTCTTCTGCTTACAGATGTTCCAGCGGGTGGTTTGGGAGGAACGGGTGGGAAAACATGCTGGCCAAGGGCATGTCCCTTCAAGCCACCTCTTCCTCTTCCGTCACTGAGAACCTATGACCATGAGATCTCAGGGAGCATAGAGGGTCCTCCTGCCCCCGCCCCAGCCTCCACAGCTCCAGGGGATATGTCCAGACTCTGTAGGAGGACCTCTCAATAGGACTTCTGGTCCCAAACCTGGCTTAAGTCCCTTTGGGAGTATATATTGGATGATTGTATATTGGAAGCATATATATATATTGGAAGATTCAACATCTCCTCTCAGCAGGTTTACTGACTGTGGAGCCAAGTTGAGAGCCCTGGCTCCAGCCGTGCGCACGGGGAACTCACTCCCGACGCAGTTAATGCCTCAGTGAGCAATGGAACTGTGTTCTTTGAAAGCCTTCAGATGAAACCTAAAGACTGGCCCCCTTATTAGCACTTTCCTTGCCCACCAGATGTTGAAGGAAATGCCCTGAGTTGCCCTCTGTCGTGTGCCTTCTGCCCTTAGTCGATGACCCTGCCTGTGCCCCAGGGAGCAGGGCCCCAGCTACTTCCCTGGCCCCTCATGTCACGGGTCCGACAGGGTCCAGATGAGCGGGACACAGAGCCCCTCTGCCCCTGCTGTGTTCTGGAGGTGAGCCCTCGCACGGCAGGCAGCCCCGCGAGGGGTGCCGGGAGCTGGCGGGCAGGGTTCTGGGGGCCCAGCGAGGCGGGGACAGCTCTGCCACAAATGGGAGGCTCTCATTTCCTCTGCCCAGCTCCCACCACGTGCAGAGCAGGCCCTGTCTTGGAGCAAAGCCCCACAGATGCGCTGTGGCCTCTGGGAGTCAATTTTAGGCCCTTGTCCCATCTGTAGGCTTTGTTGTGGCCAGAGGGCTCCCAGCACATGGGGAGCACTCCCAGGAGCAAGCGGAAGGCCCTCACACTCCATGACGGCACCTCCTGAGCCTGGAGCCCCCCCGCCACAGTCCCTGCTGTGGGGACAGGATCATCGTCCCAGCTGCAGCTGAGCACCGGCAGGACTCTCCGTCCCAGAGGCACCAGAGGACATGTGGCCGGTGTGAGGCGGGCTGAAGGGTGGCTTCACGCATCTCTACGGTGCACAGTGCCTCTCTGATGCAGTTTTATATGGGCCTCCAGTGTCCTAGGATAACCAGCCTGCCATCTTCCTCTGGACGAGCTTGGTCCGTCTTCCATGAGCATCTCCTTCTCCCACCGGCACCGTGTCTTAGAATACTGCGCTCTAGAGCCGTGCGGTAGAAGGCCACCCTTCCTTTTCTCCAGATCACAGTGACCCCCATCAAGTGTCAGGTCATTCTCTTTCTCCTTAGGTCTGGAATTTCTTTCCAAGTTGTAATTTCCCTAGGTCTACCCCATGGATCCAGCCCCCTCGTAAAGTTTCAAAGGTCAGGACAGCTCAGTGTGGACAGAGGAGGTATACCCCTCATCCCCAGGCGCGCCCTCCTGCCCTCCAGGGGCCCCATCTGTATTTCCTGGGGTCCGGGGTGCCACGGCGTCTGCAGCCAGCCGGCAGGGGGGGAGATGCGGTAAAACACAGGAGCCCCGAGCCTGCAGCTCGCTGGGATCCAGAGGCTCCAAACCAGCTGTTTCCCTCCTCATGTTGGCAGGGGAAAAACTGACGAGCTAGGGAAGACTCCTAAATCAAGTGTGCAGGAAGCAGGAGGAGCGGGGCAGGTCAGCCTTACAACAGTCCGTCTGTGGACTCCGTCTGAATTTTGTTTACACAACGGAACATAAACCCATCTCCCTGCCGCCAGTAAACACGGGAACATAAACCCGTCTCTGAGAGACGCAGACATGTTTCAGGCGATGACTCAGGCCTCGCGCCTCATCCTGCTCCTTGGAGAAGCCAAAGTAGACGCGTTCAGAGTTGCCACAAAATGTGCCCTTGTGAGTGTTCTCAGGGGGCCCCTGGCTCAGCGTCGCTTTGCCCAGAAACATGAGCGACCTGGGAAAAGCCCAAGTTAGGAACTCCTGACGTTATTTTTAGGCCAAGCAAACATGGGAGGAAGGGGGAAAGCCTCTAATTTCCTCTCCGAAAACCTCTCGTTTTAATTCCCCTCTCGCCGCTGTCCTGACTGCCCCTGCTCGGGCCGAGGGAGCCTAAGGCCAGCCAGGGAGGCCTGGGGGGGGAAGGCTGGGGACGGTAGCGGGAGCAGGGGCGATGCTGGTGGTGACAAAAATACTGCCCGTGGTGCTGCTGTGAGCACGGGGCCAACGAGAGGGCCGGCAGGCGCTGGGAACCCCTCTGTCACAAGCCCCCTGGGAGGTCTTTCTGTGCTTTCTCTGAGTCACTCCTTCCAGGACCCCTCACAGTGGGTCCCGTGATCAGCCCCTCTTTGCTGAGGAAGAAGCTTGGGTGATTTTGCTCCCCATGCCTTGGGTGCCTCGTGTCTCTGGTTCCCCACTTGCCCCGCATCCCGGTGATGCCAGAGACAGGCCCGGTCCCGTAGTCGCACCCGCCGCGCGTATCTCGGGCTGGGCTTGGCCCGCCGGTGCCCCAGGGAGGCCCCGGCCCCACACGGCAGCCATCTTGCCCTTCTTTGTTCTGCACCCAACGCACGACTTTCCAAGAATCTGCATCTGTTCTCAATTCCTCCGCAGCCAAGAGATGAGACACCACTACATAAACCACTGGCGGAGCAAGAGGCATGGGGCCATCCGCGCTCCCCTCCTCGGCTCTCACCCCTAGCCCACAGGCCGCGCCTGCCATGCTCTGCTCCTTCGCGAGGGCCTGGTCCCCCACTTCCCAGCTGGGGCGGCGGCCTGGGCCCCCTGACTTGCCGCTGCCCACTCTTCCCGCCTTCCCCTCCCCCTTCTGTCCTTCACAACCCCCCACCGCCATACCCCACTTCAAAAATTTTCTAGAGAGTTCCAGAAGTCATTTTTACCAGTCTGCAGTAAGTGTACACAATAGGACTGGGCTCGAGCCCAGGGGGGCCATAAACAGCGCTGATTTAAGAGCTGCCTCTCCCCAGGGCACCTCGCTAATCCCCACAAGGCGGCCTGCGTTCCCAGGGCCTGGCCAGGGGCGGCCCCTCGCAGGGAAGCATCTCTGTTCCCCCTTCTGCTGCTGTCCTCCCTTTCCTCGGGCCCTGCCAGCCACCGCTCTTCCACAGGCCGCCTCCCCGGGCCCTGCGTCTCGAGGCAGCGACTCCATGCTCTCTCCCCC
>PITA01009737.1:0-27349 GCA_004023965.1 Spilogale gracilis
CTGAGCAGAAGGTAGACACTTAACCAACTGAGCTACCCAGGCGTCCTTAGAATTATGTTTTAAAGGAAAACTAAAGTGGCCCAGGGGTAAATCCCAGGAAGTATATACCTGACTTTCTATTACATATAGATGCTACATTGTCCTTCAAGTGATCACATTTTTGACCTACAGTGCAGGAAGGGCAGGGTTTTGGGGAAACAGGAAGATAAGATCAGAGAAACATGACTTCCTACCTAAACTGATGTTGAGTAGGCACAGAGAGAGGGTTCAATGGGGAGCCCTAGCCTCAAACCATCTGAGAACTGAGGGGCATCATTAATTTTACTTCTACTTAAGAAAGGTAACATTTATTTCCACTTGCTGTTTTAATATTGAAGTTTTAATGGCTGGAAATAGTTTCACACTTGGTTTTTCCTGGAGCCTCCATGCCCTTCCTACAAAGGGGATTTTTAGCTCCCAAATTACATAATCAGAAGTAGGCAAGCTATGAAGTACATGCATAATTAACATGCCAGCCTCTGGTTATAGATAAAATCTGTATTGTATATTCAAATTATGCTTAAATTGAGATTTGTTACGATAACAGATTACCAAATCCACAAGAGACAGTCTGCATCTTCCTATCTTTGCATCTCTTGTCTAGTGCAACTCCTCTTTGTTGAATGAATATTTATTGAATGAATGAATGTATATTATAAAAGAACCAATTTCTTTTTCATACTTGCCCTATATGTAAGAGCCTGCTTACTATGAGATGGGTATTTTACCAATTTTCCTTTCTGACTCTTACTATCCCATTCCAAGAGTACCAACCCAATCTTTAGAAGAATGATCAATTCACCAGACTTTCTATCACTTTGCATCTTAACTGCCTTTCAAATGACATGTATCAAATCAATTGTCCAAGAGATTAACTTCTCTTGTCATGTTGTTGTTTTAACCAAATCAGTAAATCTCTCTTGATACGAGATAATGCACTGAAATTATCTTGTTATAGGATTCAATGGTAAATCGTAAAAATAAAGATTTTCTTCTTTGTGTGAATCTGCCCGCAGCCTATATCCTGAATCTTCAGAAATATTTCCACATGGAGAAAAATTTTAAAAAGACCTTTTGGAAGCTAACAGAAAACTTATAATCTTATCCTACCCAGTGAGAAAGCTCTGTGTTTGTGAAAGATCTTTCTGCCTTTCAGCCTACCATTTCAGCAAGGTCTTAAAGAGTCCTCTAGGAAATTCTCTATATTTAGGTGTTTTTTTTTTTTTATCTGAAAGGAGAAGTCTCTAATAACACATTTGGGTCAGAATATATTGTGCAAGAATATGAAAATTCTTTGGTATGATTTATGCCATAAGCCTTCTTTTATAAAAAATATACAAATTTCTCTGCAATAAGTTAATAGGTATTAAAGAGAATACAATGTATCTGTAACCATATATTATTTTAGGGTTGATTTGTCACATTTCCCTAGTGATTGACATTAATCTTAAAAGCAGCACACCACAAAGCATCCTTATCTATGTATGTGTGTGTGTGTGTGTGTGTGTGTGTGTGTGTGTATGTGTGTATCTTAAATTTTATTAGGTATTGCCAGATTTCTTTTCCATCCTGGTTTCTTAAGGGCCCCCCACAATTCCATATATAATAGACTGCCTTCTTAAATCTGATCTGAATCATAATCTAGGATATATCCATCTGAAATTGACAAGAATTCTGTAGATACCAGGTTAGAGTCTCATTGTGTCTCTTAGCCAGCTCTCTTATTAGCTCAGGAAAAGTACGTAACTAGGGAAGATAATAACATTATAGCTTTTGGTCTTCAGAGAGGAGTAATAAAATTAAAATTCATTTTTAATTTTATTTTTACCCAAATGTGACATCCCTGAGCCAAACCTATAAGCAATATAGCATTTTTTATACCCCTTATTAGTTGCGAGTCATAATACATAACTTCTTTTCTACATACCTGGCAATGTAATCTTCAGAGTACCTGTACATGTTATCTGAAAGATATTAAAAATAGAAAAATTAAAAGAAATATGGCATACATTTAAGTTTTCTAGAGAATGTTGTAAGAGGAGCTTAGCTTCAGTGTCAGTTAATATCTTAAATCAAGACACTTGGCCACCACAACCAGACACAAAGATCTTCTCTGACTTGGACCAATCATATATATTCTCTCTTGGTAATTTGAGACAGAAACACAAGCAAAGCTTGGAAGAGATTTAGGGCTGGATGGGTGGCCAGTTTATGAATGAGGGACACCAAGCTATGAATGTGGGGCCTCTACCACTGCCTTTGCTGTGGGACAGTCCATCATGGGTGGGCATGTTGTCCTTTCTGCCTCCACATTTCATGAAACACTTCTGCTTCCTTCTGTCAGATCTCCCTCCTTGCTCTTGCTGATTTGGATACATTTTTCTTCCTTACTCAAAACAAACAAATAAAAACAAAAACACAAAAAAAGACAAATCCTAAAAGATTTATTCAGTTATCTATTTTTGAAGTGTCTGTTAACACTTCTTGTCATGTAAGCAACAACATAAAAATTATGTTCAGGAAGTTTCTCTGGTTGTGATTCTATCTCATCTACATGGTGCAAAGAGAAGTAAGGAGAGATGGGGATTCTAGGACGAATAGATCTGGAAAAAGTTGGGAACACAGTCTAAAAATAATTGAAACACAGAGTGGCTTTTAAAAGAAACAGTATACTGGTATGCAATAATAATACTGACCAGATATCTGATGTAGGATCATAAAACCAAGAAAAAATTCTGTACAAATTCTCAGAAAGTAACACACTGTTGAACCTTGAAGCTTATGGTCCAAAGAAAAATAAAAGAAAGTTTTCTTGCTTCAAGTTAAATATTTATATTCAAACTTGAAAAAAATAGTTTTAAGAATTTTTTAGTGAAAAGCAGTAGATTCACAATGAATTATTGAGAAAAAATTGGGGCAATTTAGAGTACAGTTTTAATAAAGTTAATATTATGAAGAAGTCTGTGTTATCTGTTCATCAATAAATTTTCCTAGATATTGAATTGAATGGATGTGTATATTATGATATTTATTATATTTTGACTGTGTATTATTCAATGTGACATTGAATAGCAAAGTCTTGCAAAAGCTATTTCTGTAAAAATGAAGGCCATTATTATCTAAGTCTCTGGCAATAACACAGAGAAAATAGTAACCAAAAGGTGATCTTTCAGGTTTCACATATAAAAAATACTGTGTCAGTAAGGAACTAGCAAAAATATCTCAACTCACTGAATAAGTCACCTAACAACTAGAAAGATTATTTTTAGTTAGATTTATGTGTCAAAGTTGAAGTATTCTTCAGAAGGGTCACTAACTGTTAGAGAAACATTATTGGAACAAATTATTAAAATCATCATGTTGGAGGATGAAATGGACATGTCATATGTTACTATATTCAGAAGAATTAAAATACATATATACAAGAATTTAGTCAAACTGTAGCCTGATGTATTATGGAAAAGATACTGGTCAAGAAATCTGAAGACTTGTATTTGGGTAGCAGCTCTTCAGTGCATTTGCCATGTGACAATATGCAAATCACTTTAAAACTCTGATTCTCATTTTATCCATAAACTAGAGTAATAATGCCCCTAGCATGGGAGTAGGTATGGGAGCTAAATGAAATAATTTTTGTCAAAAGTTTGGAAAATGACAAAGATGATTTTCAATATCATACATTTTAAATCCAATCATATTTTCAGCCACAACTTAATTGTGCTGATTGGAATAGAGTCTCTTCATAAAATGGAGTAGCTGAAAACAAGCTGATAAAATTAAAATGTTATTTACAAGATTTATACGTAAAGCTTGATTTGTAGTGAAATGACCAAATCTCACTTCTGGCAAGAAGATTGTCACCAAATGAGTGTTAAAAGAAAAGATAAAAAATAAACAAATAATTTGAAAACAAAAATAATGATATTACTTACAGAGAATAAGAAAAAATAGGCATGGGGTCAAATGTTTCCATATACAGACTAATATTTAAAAAAAAAAGATAATGTGGACTTTCCAGTTGGAAGTGCATGAATGTTGGTGTCTGGGAGGTACACAAATGTGATATATATAAAGGATAGCTTTATGGAAAGGAAATGTTGGATGTGTTATCAGTAGAGAGAAGCAAAACAAGGTTTGGACCAAAAAGTTTGTGGGGGGAAAAAGGAAGCAGAAGCAACTCTATGAAGGATACAATATAATGAGTGGTATTTACATGGAAGGAAAAGAAACTAAAACAGTGTGAGGAAGAAAGTAAATTTTGGGAAAAGGACATTATACATCAAGACCAATCATATTGAAGAAGCACCCTGAAAGGGTTCTTAAACCTCTGCACTCCTCTTAGAATTTGAATGTATAATCTGAAGCTGGATGATCTGTACGCATGGTTCTGGTAAATTCCTTCTTATAGGAAGAAGTGTGGTAGCATATGATTTCTTTAAATAGAGGAGTGGTAATCAAAACCTTAGAGATTAAGGCTGAGGAGAAAGGTCAGTAAGCTTAGGCTCCTGAAGAGAGTTGGCTCATTCATGAAGGCTTATAAGCTTATTTAAAAATAAATGACTTCACTCAGCATAATCTCTTCCAATCCAGTCCATATTGCTACAAAATTGGATATTCATCCTTTCTGATGGAGGCGTAGTATTCCATTGTATATATGTACCACATCTTCTTTATCCATTCATCTGTTGATGGGCACCTTGGCTCTTTCCACAGTTTGGCGATTATGGCCATTGCTGCAATGAACATTGGGGTACCTATGGCCTTTCTTTCACTACATCTGTATCTTTGGGGTAAATGCCCAGTAGTGCAATTGCAGGGTCATAGGGTAGCTCTATTTTTAATTTTTTAAGGAATCTCCACACTGTTTTCCAAAGAGGCTGCACCAACTTGTATTCCCACCAACAGTGTAAGAGGGTTCCCCTTTCTCTGCAGCCTCTCCAACACTTGTTGTTTCCTGATTTGTTAATTTTGGCCATTTGGACAGGTGTAAGGTAGTATCTCAAGGTGGTTTTGATTTGAATTTCCCTGATAACTAGTGATGGTGAACATTTTTTCATGTGTCTGTTAGTCATTTATATTTCTATGGAGAAATGCCTCTTCATGTCTCCTGCCCATTTTTTGATGTGTTCATCTTCTTTTTGGATATTGAATTTGAGTAGTTCTTTATAAATCTTGGATATCAGCCCGTTGTCTGTAGTGTCATTTGCAAATATCCTCTCCCATTCCCTGGGTTGCCTCTTTGTTTTGTAGACTGTTTCCTTTGCTGTACAGAAGCTTTTTGTTTTGATGAAGTCCCAAAAGTTTATTTTCGCTTTTGTCTCCTTTGCCTTTGGAGATGTGTCTTGAAAGAAGTTGCTGTGGCCGATGTCAAAGAGGTTACTGCCTATGTTCTCTTCTAGGATTTTGATGGATTCCTGCCTCACGTTGAGGTCTTTCATTCATTTCGAGTTTGCCTTTGTGTGTGGTGTAAGAGAATGGTCTAGTTTCATTCTTCTATATGTAGCTGTCCAATTTTCCCAGCACCATTTATTGAAGAGACTGTCTTTTTTCCACTGGATATTTTTTCCTGCTTTGTCGAAGATGATGACTTGATTTAGGAGCTACCTAATCATCTCAATGCTGTTTAGTAAAACAAAAAGCAGTTTGTATGTTGCTATGAAGCAAGCAGTTACATTTGCAAGATTCTGTGTGAGAAGAGTTGGGTGAGTTCTCACAATCCTCTCTGTGATTCAGATACAGACAACTTGCGGTCAGGTTCATGGTTGAGAGCGTGTAAGTAAACATTTGCTTTTATGTTTTCTCTTTTATAGTGTTTACTCTTCTATGTGCAATACAAAACAACAAGAAAAAGCAGCACATGGCTCAAACTCCATAATAACATTTTTGATACATTCCTAATGTGAAAATGTGAAAAATTTTCTAGTCAGTAGGAGATATACTGATAAGACTTTGACGTATGAGCAAACCATACACTTATTTATCCTTCTTCTCAAAACAGAGAAGAAAGGTTGGATAAAGAAAATATTTTGGATTTAAAAGAAGACAAAGCTAACACCATCCTAGCAGAAAAAGAAATAAATATAATCCTCCTAAAGAACAAAGAATCACCTAAAAATGTAAGGTTTATTTTGGGGGAAGGAGAAATGCCATTAAAAAGCTTTTACCTAGCAGTGCTATAGAAAACATCAAGAAGAGGCTTATCATGTCTATCTGATTGAATGTGGAGATACTGCATTGTTGCTGGCATGGAGATTTTCTTTTGTAAGCTATTTAATACACAGGCACAACTTATTCACCAGCTGTTTGTCATAGGTGGAGTCATATCTTGCAAGTTTCTTAGCCACAAAGAATAGCACAAAGATGCAAAAATAAAAAGTTTCACGAGGCCAGATATGGGGACATTGAGTTTGCAGGCCACGTGGCAGAAAAGCTGGCTAATATTATTGAATCTCTTCGCTCTGGGACAAACAAAGCTGGGAGGAGCCTTTAGCAGGACCCAACAGAAGTCAGCTCACAGAGCTAATCCTCGGGCCACCTGTAGCCTCCGTGTGAGAAAGACAGACAGTGCTGTATGTGGACTAGCAAGGGTGACAGTTATTACTGATGCTTGGGGAAAGATGTCAGGAGAAGCTGGGGTGGGTGGAAGAGGATTGCAGAGAGAAAAATGGTGAGGTGGGATGAGAATGAAGGGCATTTGGGCATCAATGAGCACTGCTGCAAGGCTAACCTGAGGATTGCATGCTAACAAAATGCAACACACAGGGTTGTGTGCTCCACCTAAGGAGGGCATGTTATTGCTCAAATAAAATAATTAGACTAATGGTTAGAACTCATCCTACGAAAGATTAAGGAAAATGTTCTAAAATGTACCTATATAGGATTTAAATAGACACAGCAGTTATTGCTAAAGTTCAGGTTATTGCATAGACATGTTAAATGATATAGAGATGGGGCAGGAAGTGTCATGGGAGCTGGAGAGGACCTAGACAATGCAGAGATGGTGGGAGCAGCGAGGAGTCAGAGGATCTGACATTCCCTGAAATACTCAACACTAAAATTAAATGGGGTAAGATGTAGTCCTAGCCAGCCCTTCACAAATACTTGTGGAAGGAGGAAAGGAAGCACCGGGGCCACTGAGAGTGTTCATGTGGGCTGTGCCTTGGGCAAAACTGACCTCCTTGGTCCCTGGCACAGTGCTGAGGGATCTACAGAAGTCTCAGAAGAACCCTGGGTCTGGATGGTGTTTTCCACATTGTGTAGACAAGGAAACTGAAACTATGAGAAGTTATGTTTCTGGTAAAAGATATCTCCCAGGTAAATATTGAAAGCAGGTTCTAATTCAGGACGGGTTAACTTCAAAGCCATGATGTTAAAAACAAATTGAGAGAACTGAAATTAACTTTTAAAAACAGAACAATGAATATAATTTACTATTTTCTTTTTTTAAAAAAATATTTCCCACCATACTGCTTTTAGACAGAGTAATTTGTGGTACACCTGAGGCAGTTAGGGTTTGTACAATTTAAATGGGAAAAAAAAATCCGTGTTTTTTTTTTTTTTAAAAGAAAAAGCCTTTCTCTTTCCCTTCCTCCCTTTCTCCCTTCCTTTCTTCCTTGTTTTCTTTCTTTTAGTAGTGTTCAACTAACCATTATAAGAAAACAACTCACAAAAGGAGTTCATAAGGTGGAAAATGGTATGAATATGGATAAATAAATTCCAATGAACAAACTACCAAAAATGAGAACTGAGAAGGGCACTTGTTCCCTGGCCCCACATAGATCTCCTGAGAACTGCATCAAAATCAACAGGGAATGAAGTACTAGTTCACACAATTATTCTTGTCCTGGCTTCCGTCTTAAGTTATTTCAACTCTATAGCTCTCAATTCACCTTTTTTTAAAATACAAGTGGCCATATTATCTGCATTCATAAAATATCTTAAGGGAGAAGTTAAAATATAGTTATTTTAAACTATTATATAAAAGAAAGTGCTTACTCTTAGCTCATTGTTTTCTATGAGGGAAGCCTGATGGGTCATTCATGCATCTGACTTATGAAATTTGTTTCAAAAAAGCATTTGATTTAAAAAAGAATTACTGAAATCATTGCTAATGAAAAAGCATCTTCTGCCTGGCATTTCAGGCTTGGAAATGATATAATAGGAATCCTAAAAAAGTGTTGGGTTTGTGGCCAAGGACAATTTAGTCAACAATATAAAAGTAGCATGTGCTAGTGAAAGCCCTTTTGGACAGAGAATGAGACAGGACCTTTATCCTTGACTCTGTTATTGAGTAGACTTGTGGCCTCAGCTATGCCACTTCTCTTTCTAGTGCCTCTCATCTTTTTTGAGAGGCATGATAGTAACACCATCTTCATATTTTATATTTGTGTTATCCCCAAAGAATCAAGGACTCTCTCAGAATCGGACCATTGTTCTAAATTAGCTTCATGCAGTTTTTCTTGGTCATGTGTCTAATGCAATCTTATTAACTTTGTTTTTTTCTTTTCATCTGTTAAAAATGTATTGACATTTTCGTTTGTATTCACTATTACCACTGAAATGTCCTGCTCCCAGAAATAGCTGGACTTTCATATTTACTGATCCATCTCTCCATCCATCCACACTCGTATTGAAGGTCAGTAGTGTGTAAAGATTGTGCCCATTTCTGGGTGTTGCACTATTTTAATCATGTCCATGAGCGTGAAACCCACATAGAACTGCTGACCAGCTTTTTGAAAGGAAGAGCTGATTCCAGGAGTGTCAGATAATGAGCCTGTGGGCCAACTCTGCATTCCATCCCTCTTCCAATCCCAGCCCAGCTGACTGTACTTCAGAGGCCCTGACTGAGGTTTGAGTAGGTTCAAGTGGAAGCTTGGGGAGTTGGGTCTGTACTCTTCCCATTGGGTATCAGTGAGAACTTTTATGGCAGCTGCAGAAGAGGCTATGATTTCATGAGCTATTAAGCTGGAAGGGGAAAACTTCATTTTACCAGGACAATTCCTTCCTGCTCTATATTTATTAGGGCAGAGATAAAGATGAGATTGGGAGTCTGTTTATATTCTAATATGATGGCATTTTTAAAGTAAGAGAAACCTAAGGGTGAAAAAATATCACATAGGTTTCCTATAGATATAAATACTCTATTCCATGACATTTCATAAAATTGTCTTCTTCTCTAGGTTTTCCAGTGACTTGTCTTCATTCAAGCTGGTACTATCTTGCTATTTCTCAAAATGTCTTACCTTGTTGCTGCTTTTCCACATAGTGGGAAATATTGAAGATCAGTGATACAACCAGAGCTAACCCCAAAAAGGCTACAATTATCCAGGCATAAAATTGGCATTCAGAGTTTCCTGGAGGGGGAAAAAGACAGACATACCTATAAAATAATAGCTGCTTACCAATTTGTTTTGAATTGGGTATTCCCACAATTAAAACCATAGCTTTTATTCATAATGAAGAACAAATTCTCTTCCAAGAGATTAATTACCATTGACAGACAAAGCCTTCTTACAGATTTCAAAAAGGTATTGCTGAGAAGTCCCTGTATTCAGCTTGGACAAAAGGAAGCAAGTTTCCCTCATTCTCAGTGTTGATGAAATGAAAAACATTTTTAGTCTAGATGTTAAAATTTGACAACTGGTGACTGATTATTAAAACTTTGGTTCAAAATCAAGAACATCCAAATTAGCCGGAATGATAATTTGCCATACTTTTCTCCCCCTCTAATCCTCAACTATAGTCATATATACTTTCATTTATGGAAAACCACCTATTCCTTTCTGTAAATCCCAGTAGTATAATTTACTCTATGTTGTGATGAAACAGTAATTCTGGCATCATAATAACCTAGCTTTGTCAAGACTGGCCACAAGGTATTTTTCTCATATGGCTTAGAGACCCATGAGTTGATACTGGAGAGCCAATTTTGCTTCTCTTTACCCTTGTGAAGAGATTCTCTTTTCATTCCTGAGCCACAGAGGGTTTTATGGGATATTGCCTATCAGTTGCCTTTGGTTATTTATGGCAATCTTTACATGTATGAGTGATTTGTAAGATAGTTACCCTGTTTTTATAAAAGTATTTAAATATATTATTTAGGTACATATTTATATACAATGCATATATAAAATACATTATATTTACATATAAACATTGATTTTATATATAGTACATATGTGATATACATATATGTAAATATAGTCTTTACCAAATATCATAAATATACAATATAAACATTACATATATTATAATAACATATATCATATTTATTACATAATTTATATTATATATTATTTATTTTTATATAAATATATTTTATATAGGTATATATTATAATTATATATATTTATATATGTATATATATAAATACATATAAATTAGGCTAATTATCTTAGTAGCCAAATACTCATGTGAATGCTGACCCCAGGAAAGTAGCTTATGGTTCTCTAACATTGATTATTTATGTGTTCAACTGATATCAGATATCTCTTCTGTGTCAGGACCTGGGCCCTATATTTGGGAATCAAAGGTAAAGGAAACAGAATTTTGGCTCTCCCGGCACTGTTCAGCTGGGGACACAGATGTGTAAAGACAGGCAGAAATGCCATGTGCCAGTAGCTACAACAGAGCTTCTGTTCCTTCCCAGCCTCAACTCCCTGTATGACTGCCCCGAATCAAACACCATGCTTGGCCCTTTCAAAGAAATCTGAAAAGCATAATGTTAGATGCAATAAACAGAACAGGCGAACCCCTAACAGGAGCTAAATTAGTCTTGCTTCCCTATCCTGTCTTTAAATCAGCAAATAATCCTTAGGCCAAAATATCCTTTGTGCTGCTCTCTTTTACTTACTTTCTATATCTCAAATTTGATGTTTAAATTGTTCCTTTTTTTTTTTTCTTTTGAGTACTTATTGACATCACAGTGTGGTTGTTGAATTGCCCTCAGTGGACCAGTATATTAGAGGAGGTCTGTTTCCTTCCTTTCCTCCTCTCCCTTCCTTCTTTCTCTTCCTTCATTCTTCCCTCCCTTCGTTCCTTCCTTCCTTCCTTCCTTCCTTCCTTCCTTCCTTCACATCATTTATTTTTAAATGAACATAGGCATATAGATTATTAAATATATAAAATACATATGCATTTGTGATATAGATGTATCAAATTATATGCACCTACCTATGTGCATATAATTTGCATATTACTTATTTATATATATTTTGCTTTTGTTTGAACTAGTCTGTGCTCTTTAAACACTAACAAATCGATCTGCTACCTCCTCTTTAATTTCACATCACGTTATTTAGGTGTTCAAAATACCATAAACTCCACAGAGGGCAGGACCATCTCTGCTTTCTGCTCTGAAGTGCCAGACATAATACACATTATTTATAAAGATTTTTAAAGAATTGGTTAACAAATGGGAAAAGTTAACTGATAATGGTAGTGAAATGTGTGGTTTTCTTTAAGGGAATTTTTATGTTTCATAAAGTTTAAGAAAATTGAGAAGACTGAAAAGACTTAAATAGTTTTTAATTCTCCAATAAACCTATCAATTAACTTGGTTCAAAACACTAAGGTTTAGAAGGGCCTTATTTATTCATCATGAACATAATCCCATAAATATTTATGAGAACTCCACAACATAGTAATCATTAACTATGTAAAATATACCAGAAATTCTAAGTATTGTGTGGTACTGCCTATATTCCTAGAATTATTTCTTTGGTTTTTATGTTTATAAGAGAAACACAAGTGCCTGCTGAGTATATATTTAAAACATCCTAGCAATCTTAAAAATCCTAGCAAATCCTAGAATAACATGTAAGATTTTCTATTAGAACATAAATGGGTCACTAATATTATGCTAATTAGCCTTTTTTTTTTTTTAGTTACCAATGTGTGTAGGGGATTTTTGCGATGTTATTATGTTGTTTTTAGTGGCTGCATGGAATTACACAGTATTCCTATAGTATAATTCATCTACCCATTTCTCTAAGATGGACATTCTGATTATTTATTTATTTAAAACAAATTTATTTATTTGACAGAGAGAAACACAGCTAGAGAGGGAACACAAGCAGGGGGAGTAAGAGAGGGAGAAACAGGCTTCCTACCAAGTAAAGGAGCCGGATGTGGGGCTCGATCCCGAATTCCAGGGTTCATGACCTGAGCCAACAGCAGACGCTTAATGACTGAGCCACCCAGGCACCCCAGTATTCTGATTTTTTAAAAACCGTTTCTCTTACAAACAATAATGCGATGAACTTCACTGGACAGGCATTTTGTACATATGTGGGCTTATCTGTAGAAAGAGGCTCCTGGGAATACAATTCTGGGTCAAAGGGAACTTTAAAGGCATGTTTTCGAAGAGAGCTTTTTCCCCATTTCCCATTGAAAATAGTCCTTCTCAGGTGTTTAATGTAACTATAATTGTGAACAAATAGGGCCAGCAAACTGTCACACTTGCCAGATGGGTCTCAGTTTCCCTCTCTGCTATCACAACACGTTATGCTTTCTATTATCAAACTAATGGTTAAATCAATGAATTCCGTTATTAAAGACCTCTTGTATTTGTCATTTAAGGACCCACAGTCTAGATGCAGTTCTAGGTTCTTCCACATCTTAGGGCAATTTGAGGACACATACTATACTTTCTATCAAGATAGATCACAATTATCAATTCAGGATATTCAGCCTGTCAAGGAGACTCTAATCACTCACTCTCTACAGTCACTGTATCTGGTGACAAATAAATGAACTTCAGTTGCTACACAGAGCCCAGAGTTGTTGTATATATCATCCTAGTTCAATATTAAAAACAATTAGTAAACTCAGACAAGCAAAACCAGAAAGCTAAGAATCAACCATAATCCTTGATCACAAGGCAATCACTGTGAACACTTTGGTTAATATACTTCCAGTTATTTTGCTTTGTGTAGAAATTTTTATGGACAAAGACAGAAGATTCAATTATACTGACTGTTCTATTATCTACTTTGACTCCAATAATCTATAGTGTGTTTCTTTTCCTATAAATAAAATATGATTTCCTTTCTTTTAGCTGCCCTATATTCTACTAAATGTATTTTCCATAATTTAAACAATCCCTTATTCTTAGACCTTTAAGTTCCTTGTGATTTTTAGTTATATAAGCAATGTTGTGTTGAATACCTATAGCTAAAACTATATATCCAACCTTAATTATTTTTTCACGTAAAATTTCTTGATTTGCTAGATTAAAGGATATATACATCTTAAAGGATTTTGATTTAATGATGGCTCAAATTTTAAAACACAGTAATAAGCAGACCCTTTTTGGGTCAGTCTGGCCTCTGTTCCTATTATTTCAATTGGTCCTGACTTTATGTTTATGGCTCTTTTTGTTCATCAAACACCATTCCTGGTAGCTACTATCTTTCCACACACTGTCTCATATAGTACCTTCCTTTGTAGTTTTTGGAGGAAGTTGTTCCTTTGTCTTTCCTCTGGAGCCTGTGATGTGGGTCCTTCAGGAGAAGGGACTTGCTCCTATCTCTGCCCTAAGCATAGAGAACATCACAGTTTTCTTTCCTTACCATGAACTATTTCCACAAAATATTACTTTGGGTTTCTTATCTTTTAGGACTTATCCGCTATGACTTCAAATAATATACCATGCTCCAATAATTCTGGAGCACGTAAGACTCTATAGATACATGTCATTATGTCTCTGTATATTTGCCCCTTTGCCTGAAATGCTTTCCCCTTAGCTATTTCAAGACTGTATTTGCTTCGAAGCATTCACTCTATGCTGCCTGTCCCCACCAAGTGATATCTTTTATATCTCTCTATATTTCAACAAATATTGAGATAATATTTGTTGAGGTAATAATTTATATACAAAAATCACTCTCCATTTGACTGTGAACTTCTCGAAGGACAGAAAGAAGGTCATATTCATCATGGTCTTCATGCCTCAATTTCCTTATTGTACCTATTTTTGTGAGGATTGAGATTTATAGAAGAGTGTTCTTCATTAATAAGATGCTCAATAAATGTTAGTTGTTATTATTCTTTTTAAAAAATTGTTTGAGCATGGCTGATACACAATGTTACATTAGTTTCAGATGTACAACATTTCTATGTGTAATGCTATGCTCACCACAAGTGTCGCTATTGCCTGTTGTCATACAACACTATTACAATACCATTGACTGTGTTTTCTATGCTGTGTACTTTATTCCCATGACTTATTAATATAACTGGATATTATTATTTTTAAAGATTTTTTAAGATTTTATTTATATATTTGACAGAGAGAGAGCACAAGCAGGGGGAATATCAGGCAGAAGGAGAGGCAGAAGCAGGCTTCTCACAGAGCAGGGGGAGCCCGATGTGGAACTCAATCCCAGGACCCCAGGATCATGACCTGAGCCAAATGCAGTCGCTTAACCAACTGAGCCACCCAGGTGCCCTATAACTGGAAATTACTGTTATTATCCTCTTACTGCTAGTAAGACTCCTATTTTTATTTCTGCAACCTATTCAGTACAAAGTAGGTTCTCATTAAGCCTGTATCAACTAACTAAATAGAAAATGAGTGGAGTGAAGATGGATAATGTAATGATTAGGGCCAACAGAAAGGTTCTGATCAGGTATGAGGTCTAAATACACCCACAACTTTGGGAAGACAAGTTGAAGATTCTATTACATTTGTCTCTAGTACTATTGAGAAAAGACCTCTCTTCCAGCAGCTGGGGACTAAATCCCTCTGAGGAGAGTAGCACTTTAGGTCACTGTAATCTTGGTGTAATTGCTTATCCACAACATTCTAATTCTCTCTGCCTTGAATCTATATTTAACAAAAAGCCTGTAGATCATTATATTTTCTTTCCAGGAAACTTAGTACAAGTAAGTTGGTGTTCACAGTTAGTCATCTGGTTGAATTTATGGGGTGTCCACTATTATAAACATAAAATTTCATTTTCTTGTTTAAAAATAAGTCTTTGAGGAGTTTACTTAGGGTCAGTGAAATCTCTGGGAAAAAGAATTTAGAAAATACCACCGTTGAGGTAAGCTGTATGAGTCAGATGCAACCCAGGAAATTTATGCCTGCAAAAAACTGGGATGGTAATGACATCAGAATCAGGGCGAGGAGAAAGAATCTCCTCACAGAACGCATAATAACTTTCAGAGGCATGAAATGGGATGTGCTTTCAGTCTCTTCGACTTTTACTTTAAAGACCAATGTCTTTATTTTTACTTATTAAATGTATATTCTCCTAGTATGAGAAGAGAAAAATAAGGGTTTTCCTATATGCTGATAACATCATTATCATAAATCAGAAGTGGCCTCATGAAATAGTTGTTCTGTCTGGTTATTGTTAGAGAAAGAATGGACAAAGTGTACCCACTTAACATTCAAATTATTGTTTTAGGCAAATATTCTATTATTTTTTTCGGCTTAGTAATTATTTATACCATAAAATAGTATAGCTTTCTTAAGAACACTTATCACAGCTAATTTTTTATAGAGTTAGCCAGAAAATTGCTTTGTTTCTAATGAAACATTTCATAGATGTATTAATGATTTACCTTTGGCCAAATTGAGTAACTTGTAATCTTACTTTAGAAGTAGTCGAATCTAATTTTTCCAAAGAAGAAATACAGATGGCTAACAGACACATGAAAAGATTCTCAACATCACTCAGCATCAGAAAAATACAAATAAAAACCACAATGAGATACCACCTCACACCTATCAGAATAGCTAAAATTAACAACACAGGAAACAACAGGTGTTGGCAAGGATGTGGAGAAAAGGGAACCCTCTTACACTGTTGGTGGAAATACAAACTTGTGCAGCCACTCTGGAAAATGGTATGGAGATTTTTCAAAAAGTTAAAAATAGAGCTACCGTATAATCCAGGTTTACACTACTAGGTATTTACTCAGAGGGTACAAAAATAGTAATTCAAAGGGTACATGTACCCCAATGTTTATAGCAGCAGCATCAACAATAGCCAAATTATGGAAAGATCCCAAATGTCCATCAACTGATGGATGGATAAAGAAGAGGTGGATATATATGTATGTATACATGCATATGCATTGGCATATTACTCAGCCATTAAAAGAATGAAATCTTGCCATTTGCAAGGATGTGGATGGAGCTAGCGAGTATTATGCTAAGTGAACTAAGTCAGTCAGAGAAAGAAAATGCCATATGATTTCACTCATGTGGAATTTAAGAACATAGGGAAGAAAGAGAGGCAAGTTATAGAAAACAAACTGCTGGTGGGGAGGTGGGTGGGGGATGGGCTAGGTGGGTAATGAGCATTAAGTAGAGCACTTGTGCTGAGCACTGGGTATTGCATGTAAGTAAGGAATCACTAAATTCTACTACTGAAACTAACATTCCACTGTATGTTAGCAAAATAGAATTTAAATAAAAACTTTGGGAAAAAAGAATGTTTGGAAAATTTGAATTTGGAAAAAAAATAGTTTAGTCTACAATTATTGCATCAAATCCTATGACATATTTTGGGACCTTGATCATTCACTCATGTACATGCTGAAAGGATGCAAAACTTATCTGGGAAGGAAATTTTCTCCCTGTCTATAGGGTCTTCCTAGATCTACCTCTGAATGGATGTAGAATGGGCTTCAATGGCTTTCTATTCTGGGACATATCCCAGTGATGTTCCTAAAATGCTTTAAGAGAATATCAGAGGTGTTTCCATTTCAGCTGACAATCTGCCTTCAACTGGCAACAGAATCCTGAACTTCAGGTTACTGTCAGAAAATAGAAATTAAGACACTTTTGTCTCTTTTTGTTCTCTTTTGTACACTTTCTACCTATGTTATCAGGGCAAAAAATTCTTGTTTTAAGGAAAATAACCAGCTGGATGAAATTTACAATAAAATTTATTAATTATAAGGAGTCTATGGGCTAGAAAACATTGTTTAATATATCACTTGGCATCCCTAGTAGAAGAAGCTGGGAATTTTCTCAAGAACTGGCATGATTTCATTCTTACAGTTCATGTGACTATTACCATTGGCCATCTGTCTGCAATTTTGTATCATTTGATACACAATCTGTTTTAAGCAAATCTCTGGGATTATATGATACCCATTTTTGTGACTTAATTGTATCCACTTCTCCTTATTTTCCTTTGTCTTGATCAATTTGGTTATCCTTTATACTATACTATATGCTTATATGTACTTCAAATACCTCTCTTTCTGGGAGAAGAGTAAGAAAGGAAATAAACAAATAAATAAAAAAGAATAATAGATCTCTAGACCTTATCCTTGAGAGAACTAACAATTTACTTTGTACTTACTGTTTTTTTTTTCTTTCAAGTTCCCATAACATCTAGTGTTTAGTATATATCCAATAAATAGTTGTGGTTTGGGTAAATAAAATAGAGCACTGTATAAAAAGGCATACCTCAAGGCAAAATCTCTCATCTTATTTTTATAATTATACTTATTCTAGCTATAAAATATCCTATCACTTGCACAAAATTATATTTCACTTAGGAGTTTCCCTTTATCCTTTTTAATTAAAAGGAGCACGAAAAAGTTGTATCAGTCTATTAATTAGGACAAGAAGATAATTTGCTCTCAACTACAAAGAAACAGCCAAATCACCTTCATGAGCCTACATTTTACATAAAGGTCTTAAGGAAAGTCCTAGTATTTTCATGAAATATGTTTGCAACAGTGAGGCAAGAACTTAGACCACACGTACATGCTTGTAGGGCTTGGTTTTGTCATTTACTGCAATAATGAATTTGTTTTGCATAACCAACTGGAGGCCTTTGAAAACACAGGCCAAACTCTAAAGTGTGGTGTTGGGTTAGCATAGTCTCTGGTTTCTTCTGATTTCAGGAGTCTCCAACTCCTATCTAAACTTCTTCTGTTTTCCAAGATTTTTTCCTTATGTAATGTGATAAGAGTATTAACAGGAATATTTTCATTTAGAAACTGCATTTCATGACATTCTTGATCTCTTTCCTAATTTTTTGAAAATATTTTATTTTTAAGTAATGTCTACACCAAATGTGTAGTTCAAAGTCACACCCTTGAGATCAAGAATCCCATGCTGCACCGACTAAACAAGCCAGGTGCTTCAGATTTCATAACTTTTTTTAAAAAAAGGTTTTATTTATTTATTTGACAGAGAGAAACACAGCTAGAGAGGGAACACAAGCAGGGGGAGTAAGAGAGGGAGAAGCAGGCTTCCCGCCGAGCAGGGAGCCTGATGCGGGGCTCGATCCCTGGACCCTGGGATCATGACCTGAGCCAAAGGCAGTCAGTCGCCCAACCAAATGAGCCACCCAGGAGCCCCTTTTTGATTGCCAAAAATAAATCCCTCCACTTTGAAAACCAAAAAATTTACACAGATGAGAAAAACAAATAAAAAAATACACAGTTAGCTACTGAGTAGCTAAATGGTGGAGATTTTCAACCTGAATGACAGATCTATGTAAGTGTTCACACATACTTTTGTACCTCCCTTCACCCAGTTGTTTCTCATATGCAGTATGAATATCTCCAGACCCCTGTGGGTAACTAGTCAGCATAGATAATGCTTCTTACACTATTAGATGCGCCAAGTGCTCAAAAGTTCTTGCCCAACAAAAGCAATCTTTAGTATCATTATTCCATAATTGTAATTACTTTCATTTAAAAAGCTTTTATCAATTTAAAAAGAACTCCCACACAATTTGAATTTAGCTCTTCACACTGCTAAAAAGCCAAAGGCCTCCAGAAGTTATTAGTGAGGCAATGACAGCTAGAAAAAGATGATTTAAGTTTTTATCTAGCTTTCAACTGCCAGAAGCTAATCGTAGTCACTCTAATTATTAAAGACCTCTGACTCCTTTAATGCCAACAGTACTTGGCAGGCACTGTATCTGGAATTTACATTTGCATGTGCTCTGGAGGGAAACCCAGCAAATGTATAATTTTTCTGCTGGCAGGTTTGATTCATACAGAAGGTTTCACTTAACTAACAATAGAAAAACAATACATATGATGCCTTAATTGTTTTTCCTTCAGGGAGTCTGTAACTGAGACAATTGTATGAGTTTATAGTTTGTAGGATATGACTTTTCCAGATGGTTTGTCTTCCTTGGCTTGCAGATTCTGTTGGAGCAGTGACCATCTCCTTGTTGCATTCCATGAATATGTATATGTATATCTACTTTAGTCACCCCGGAAAGTTCAAAGAAAAAGTTCTGATATAACAATCCCCCTGGATTCTATGCATAAAAAGATTTTTTTCTTACTGTGATGACAGTTTGGTGTGGAACTAGGTGCATTATTGATGACTTTTTAAACCTGTTGTCAGTATCCACACAGCCCCCCACCCCACCACTATCCATCCCTATCATCCCATCAATAAATTGTATTGGAGTCATTAATAGACACTGGAAGGGATTCTCAAATCTACTTCCAGGCTTTCAAGTAAATAAGATACTGCTTTTAAGGCAAAACTTGTTATCTGTCAACCTTAAGTAAGGTTCTGTTATGAGCAGAGGGTTATTTGAGAAATGGATGGTGTATGTTGGGGAAGGACGGGGATGGGAAGAGGTACAAGAGCAATATGGGGCATTGGAATGTCTGCTTCAAAGTGAAGAGGAATATTGAGTGTAGACAGTTCCTACTGTGTGAATTTTTGCATCTCATTGAAGCCAATTGTAAATCTGTAGTTCAGATCCTCATCTGTGTGACATCTTTTTAGTACATCATAGTTGCTCTTAACCAACACTTAACTGAATTTGTTAAAGGGAATATACCTGTAGAGGGAGGTGGGGGGGATTTTAAGACATGATGTTATAATTCCCCCAGTACTGGACTACTTGTCACTTTTATGATTAAATTTTAATTGGGATTGGTCCACTTGAGAAACCCTATTGGGATTGAAGTGCTGCCCAAATCCCTGCTATTGACAGATCGTTATCTGTATTTACTATTCCATTTTATTATTTTCAGTTATTTATTTATTATGTTATGTTAGTCACCGTAGAGTACATCATTAGTTTTTGATGTCGTGTTTTATGATTCATTGTTTGCATATAACACCCCGTGCTCCATGCAATCTGTGCCCTCCTTAATACCCATCGCTAGGCTCCATTTTAAATATGTACTTATTGTTTTCTGTTGGAGAAGCACCTTGGTGAGATCCTCTTAGGATGTCATGTGTCATGGGTGTGTGGGAAATCTTCATCCAACAAAATTTTAACTATTATGTTTCTTTATTGTTTTAAGAAGGCCTGTTAATTTTTTCTTTTCTCTTTCTAATTCTGGAATATTGAGAGAATTAAATGAAATTCAAAATGCCCAGGAAATGTGACCAATAATGATGTTGATGGTATTTCTGGATTGACTTTTCTTAAAATCACTGCACACATTACCTAAATTAAATGATGAAACACATTGTCTTTGACCCATCTTTAATTTAAAGAACACCCAAGTTTAAAGATGATTCATAAATTGGTCCTGGCTCGTCTCTAAAGGAAAGGCTCATTGTTCTCAGAAAGGGAAGAGAAAACTGAATAAGACAATGAAAATCCTTTTTCTTTTTCCTTTTTTTTTTTTTTTTTTTTTTTTTGGAAAAGCAGCAATCTGTAGCTAAGTTGCAGATCACTCTGTAAACTAAATTAACGGTAGCCCTCAGGAGTTATTCTCACCAGTTGATTCCTCTAATATTGATTTTCTGTGCATGCAGAAACATGGTAGGAATTATGATATTGCCCCACTTATTAAGGCACTGAATGCAAGGCATTTAGGCAGGAGAAACCCAAGGCTACTTGGCGTTTTATTTTCTTATGTTGCTTTACTTAACTAGGAATAATTTCACTTTTTCACACTGATTTTCTTTTTAACTTCACCTATCTAAGTGTAAAAAATACCCTTGTCTGACCCTTCTCTCACATTAAGGTTTCCCCCCTCCTTTTAAGATCTATGAGTTTTTAACGGCAAACACTTGATATTTTTATCTCTTCTGTGGCATTGTAGAAGGTCTCAACTGCCAATGGAGGAACTCCTGTATTACTTCTAAAGCAAAATATCTAAACTACAAAATGGTATGGAAAAAATGGAATATATATCTCTCCTAAAATTAGAATTAATGAATCCTGGAAATAGTTGATGTTATAGTCAATGCCTTTGGTCTTCCCACCCTTCCTGAATTCCCCAATACCATCAACTCATGGCCAATGTTCATAATATTGCCATGTCTATTTTTTGCAGGGCACTAGCAAAACTGGGACAGTTGTTTTTGTTCTTTGCTAATCTATGAACCTGGAAAAAAATAAAGACAGGCATGCAAATCATGTCAGGCTTATGCTCCTTGTGTGATTAATTCAATCAATTGATTTTAAAATCCAGCAAACAAAATACTAGGAAGAAAATTCACAGAAATTATATATAATAGCCTTACCCTCTCAATGGCTCATACAAATCGATATTAAAAGTACTATAAGCATAATAATGAAGCAAAAGATATAATCAATGTGCAAATTGTATGATGATAAACAGTTCAAAAAAAACCATGTAAAACTGTTCAGCGTCATTATAATCAATGCATTATCAACAATGGGTTAGCAGAGTGCACTTTTATCAGTAAATATTTTCTTTAGGTGATACTGGCCTGTTCAGGAGAAACAACACTAGGATGACAGTGGATTGGCATCACTCTTGGAAAAGCAACTTGATAATAATAAGATTTACAGTCTTTGTAACCTCTTACTCAATAATGCCAATTCTAGAAATTTTTCTTAAGAAAATAACACTTAATATAGGAAAAGTATAGAGATGTTCATCTTTCTGTAACTTGAAATATAATAGAACTGGATATAACATAAATGTCCAACAATAAAGAAATAACTAAGGAAACTATAATTAACCCAATAGATGTCACTGTCTACATTCATCTAAAATGATTAGGCAGAAATCATCATAAAAAGGGAAATATTTATTTTCTAATGTTAGCAAAAAATCTGGGTATATGATTTTATATTCACTATCACTTCAGTTATGAAAAGCAAATCATGTAGAATGTATTGAAATAGAAGTAAGAAGGTAATATAATATCTTGTATTTTTTAAGGTGATGGGAACTTTTTTTCTTTTTCATGTATTTCATCCCTCCTACTTGGTACTTGGTATAGGATGGGCCTTTTCTTTTACAACAAAAAGATGTTTACTAAAGACATAAAAAGTACATAAAACATTAAAAGAGGCATGAGCCATCAATATGGAACAGACACTTGGCTAATTGACGGGGATTCAAGCCTTGTGATCCTGCCACAGAGATTGAATTTTCACTGGCCTTGACAGAATGGTCACCTCTCTGATATTGACAACTGGATTAATTTCTGGGAAGATAATACAATTCCTAAACTCAAAGGAATTAGAATGTGGTTACTCCAACCTGCTTTATAACTAAAGAGGAATACGCATGATCAACAAAAGTTTCTTTAAAAATATCAGCTACTATAAATGGCATAATTATCAGTGAACACTAACTGAACAGCTACATCTGGTTTTGCCTTGTGAAATTTCCCATTTTTTTCTTCTAAGAGAAAATAATTAACTTATATTCATTAAAATATTTCCAAGTATGTTCTAAATTATACTAAAGGTTATCTCAAATTTTAAAAATAATGTATAAACTAATTTACTTCCCAAATCTTAAGTGTTTTTTTTTTTTTTTGGTTGGAGAGGTAGAAATTATTTAGTGAATGCTTAGACATAGGAATAAAATGAAAGAATTAAAAATGCCACTTACCTGACATGCTTCTTTGTCAGAGAAATCCTTATGTAGCCATAAGGCAAATGTATGGATTAAAAAGGCTCGTACACACTCTCTTTTTTCTAAGTAAAGTTGCTCTGGTATTTTCGAAGCAGTGTGCCAGTAAAACGTGTCTTTAACTGTACCTCAGTTTTCTCTCTTCTATGTCTTAAAGTCTTTTGTGTGTACTTTGTTCAGTTACAAACAGGAAATGTGGTGATGGAGGCTTCTAGAGGTTTGATCTGAAACCAGTACACTCTTAAATTTTTGTGTTACGTGAGAAGAAAAATCCCACAAGCCTCTGTATTCTGGTGTTTGGATTTTTATCAGTACCTGAATCTAATTTAAAAATGATAATGAAAGCCAAGTATGAATTAGCCCAAGAGGGATCTCCCATGCATCTGCAGAGAATCCAAGGATCACCTCACAAGTGAGTTCACATGGAAACAAACTAAAATATGTTACACAGGGGAGGAAATAGTGAGAAGCTCCCAGGTGTGCTCAGCTGTTGGTTTGTTTTCTTTGAAGCACAATGGAGGAAAGGGGATTGATGCTTTTTGAACCTTGGTGTGTATCAGGTGTCTTTTTTACCCAGTCCCACTGGGAGACTGGGTGTCTGCCTTCTTTCCCTGCAACCTTCACTCCAACCAATGGGAGTCCCTCTGTCCAATCTAGGGCCACTTGGCAATGAGCTCCAGTGCTCAATGCACACTCCAGTGTCTCAGGAATCAGAAGTTCCTGGGCTAGTGTGCGTAAGTATGTTATGCAGCCCTGGTTTAACATGCATATTCCTGAGCCCTACTGAATCCAAATATTTGGAGCAGAGTCTAGGAATCCACATTTTCACAAGTTCCCCCTGGTTATTGTAAAATGTAAGTGTTCTTGATAATGCTCTGAAAATCTCATTTATATGTCAATGGTAGAATTCATTTTTAGCATTAGATAAAGATGATCCCAGAAGTAGCTGAATATATGGTTTGTATGTGTTTTGGGGCACATATATTTGCTGCATAATGTGTATGTATAGATATTCGATTATGGATTCCACTAGTTTTCTTTAGTTACAGAAAAATGACAAACCTGAATCTAGTTTACTACAAAAGCGGATGCATATAAACTTTAAGAAGTTAAACTTTAAAGAAAACTTAAAATGAGACTTCTGATGCACAGACTCAGAATAAAAATATTAAATGGCTAGCAGGACATCTTACTCTTGCTGATTTCTCTAAGATTCTTGGGGCAGGGAGAGTATTGATCTTATCCACCATAAAAACCCCAGCATCTACAATAACATCTGGTATGCTGTAGTTCTCAATAAATATTCTCACAATGATTGAATAAATAAAAGAATGTTAATCTTCTGCTTTCTCTTTGCTCCATTATAGAAAACAACTTCCTAGTAACAAAAATACAGTGCTTCTTTATTCTTTTAATGAAGTTGACAAACACTAAGAGATTTTTCCAACTCAATAGCTTTCCCCCAAATATTTCTTGTGACTCATTGAATCAGAATCTGTAAAGCAGAAAGAGATCATGGAGATTCCCTGATCTTCTAAAAAATAATTTTCAAAGTACATTTCATAAAACTCTAGGCCTTAAAGGAAATTTGGGGATAAATGCTTTTTCAACAGGTATATTTGGAAAAAAAAGCTATTATTTTCACCTTCATGAATGCCTATGAGTATATTAAAAGCTTAGGTAAGTCCTACAAAAAGTAAACCTGAATAACCACTTTAACAGAGATTTTCTAAATGTATTTGGCCAGAGAACTTTTTGTTCAGCACCATCATTAGCAGGGCAACAGGTTGGATGAAGAAGGCCTGGATGCCCACAGACCAAGAGCTCAAGAGAGGAGAAGTCTCCGATTCGTGTAGAGATCAGAGGAAACAAAGAATTAGAAGGATCCATCCATCCAAAAATTAGGTAAGACACAGTAATGGAGGTCTATTGAGGAGGAGAGGGCCCAGGTGTGGGGCAGTTGTGAGGGGTTGAGCTTTGGACCTGAAAGGACCTAGCAAGGAAAACAGAAGCCCCAAGCTCAAAAGGAAATTGCACAGATTTCCTAAGCAGGAGCATGGCAATCTTGCAATCTTGAAACATGGGCAAAGTAGACAACTGTTTATATCAGCACAGGCCTACAGAGAGCATGGGAGAGAGAAGGGGTCTCAGGACTGGAGATTTCTGTGCAGGCATTCCCTGTACAATCAAGAATAGTGCAGAGGATGGGGAAAGAAGGGACAGGGATACCCTGGTTGATCCATGGAACACAAATCCATTAGTGGTTGGCTTTGGTCATGGAGAAGGTTCATCATTAGTGAGAATAATTCAGGTGAAAATGCAGGAATCCTGCAGTTACCCCAGAGCTGTATGTCTCAGGATAGCCCAACAGAGACATAGCCTCAAACCAAGAGGTTGGGCCAGCGCCCAAAGCTACCCAAGGGCTTCCCTGCCACAAGTCTGTGTGACGTGTACCAGTCTGCAGAAATCTGGGGAAATCAAGAGCCGAGGAGACAAGCAAGGACCAAGAAAGGGTGTATCCTACACCTTCAGGTCAGCAAGGCAGCCTGTGGTATCTGCTGAGTGATTACTTAATAGCTTCACCCAGTTAATGAACATGATGCATGATTGGCATTTCTAAAATGCTAAAACTTCAGCTGATAGACCTGAACCACTTTACAATTTCTAATTATTATAGTACTTCTGAAAAGTAATCTCATGATAATGTCCTCCATTCTGTAGATTTATAAAATCAGGAGATACAGCAAGATTGTTCAAGGTCACACAGAGAGTCTGTGTCTGTGCACTAGATAGCTTCATATGTTTGAAATTTGCCAGGAGAGCAAAAAAGATAGCTTTCCATTAAATATAGGTGGCTGAACACATAGAGACATTATCAGAATATAAAAAAGCCTATGGATTTATGTTTGTTATGAAATGCACTAGTGATTGCAAGTGGAGATTTGAATGATGGCTTCATGAGTCATGTTCAAATAATAAATAAACATGAGGCTTCTGTAGTACTTTTTAATGAGTTGAGTTATTGAAATGAAGTTTAGCAGATAGCTGGACTAAGCAGATCTGTCCTGACAAACTTAAAGCAGTTTAAAATGTAGGGAATGTTGGGGGAAGGTATATGGTTCTGATGGGCATCTGTCAAAAAATGAGAATTTTAAGGTCAACAAATATGAGGTTTTGTTGCCAAAAGAAAATGAAAAACATATCAAAATGGCAGCTGCCATTCAGAGTTCCCACACTCAGAAAAATGGGTCATAGTTTATAAAAAGAAGCCAAATTTTCGTCTTGTTTTTGATAGTCATCTAATATCTTTATTTTAATTCCTATTACCATATTTTATTTATTTATATTTGCATATATCACACAAATATATATGCTACACACACATATATATGAATGTGCATATTAAAGTTCACTGGGTTTCAAACCGTTAACAGTAGTTACTAATAGGGGATTACCAGGAACTTTGGCTTTTTTTTTTTTAAAGATTTTATTTATTTATTTGATAGAGAGAAACACAGCTAGAGAGGGAACACAAGCAGGGGGCGTGAGAGAGGGAGAAGCAGGCTTCCCGCCAAGCAGGGAGCCCGATGTGGGGCTCAATCCCAGGACTCAGGATATCATGATCTGAGCTGAAGGCAGGAATTTTTTTTTAAAGATTTCATCTATTTATTTGACACAGAGAGAGATCGCAAGTAGGCAGAGAGGCAGGCAGAGGAAGAGGGGGAAGCAGGCTCCCCTCTGAGCAGAGAGCGTGATGTGGGCCTCGATCCCAGGATCCTGAGATCATGACCTGAGCTGAAGGCAGAGGCTTTAACCCACTGAGCCACCCAGGCACTCCAAAGGCAGGCATTTAATGACTGAGTCACCCATGCGCCCCTGGGACTTTGGCTTTACACTTTATAAATTTGTCCATTGTTTAAATTATTTCCAATAACATGCACTAAATAAAATAGTTGGAATAAAGGATGTCTCTTTATTTTTTTTAAGATTGTATTTATTTATTCCAGAGAGAGGGAGAGAGAGTGGAGGGGGAAGAGCAGACTCCACAATAAGCATGGAGCCCAAGTAGGGCTCAATCTTAGGACCCTGAGTAAGAGCTGGACACTTAACTGACTGAGCTACCCAGACACTAAAGATGCCTCCTTATTTTAAAGGATCTTTGCAGTACTTTTTAAATATATATATAGAAACAGAATTAGGGGCGCCTGAGTGGCTCAGTTGGTTGGGCGACTGCCTTCGGCTCAGATCATGATCCCAGAGATCCGGGATCAAGTCCCACATTGGGCTCCCTGCTCGGAGGGAAGCCTGCTTCTCCCTCTCTCACTCCCCCTGCTTGTGTTCCCTCTCTGGCTGTGTTTCTCTCTGTCAAATAAATAAATAAAATCTTAAAAAAAAAAAAAGAAACAGAACTAATCTATGTGATTTTTCTGTATTCTGGTAAATCATTCTTTAGTAAGACTGAACCTGGTATACAAACAACTTAATGAAAGAGAGGAGGGGAGGGGCC
>PITA01009737.1:27449-75854 GCA_004023965.1 Spilogale gracilis
ACCAATCATGTACAAGAGCACGCTTGAAAGCAACCTATCGGGCGCACTTCCCCTATCCCTTGCCTATATAACCCCTTCGTGTTTTAATAAACTTTGCAGCTTGATCAGAATCCCTGTCTTGCTGTCATTCTTTCGCGCCTCCTGTCCCATCCCCCTCATCCGTTACAGGTATCTCGGCGGACCCTGTTGATTGCCTCGCGGGCCGAGGCAGGGGCCCTGTGTTTCCAATTATGTAATTTTAAAATATGAACTTATTCAAAATTAATTATGGTGTTACAATTCCATCTGATTAGACTATATTGATGATTCATATTTTCATTGCATTTACACTGTAAGTTCCTCCAAAAGACATAATTATTTTCAGATAGAAAGGAAAAAAACAAGTTAAAAGTAATAGAACAATGCATGAATTTGGCAAAGATTCTCAGCTCTTTTTATTAAACCTAGTATAACTTTATAGGACCAGAATTCTTGGAAAATCAAATACTAAAATAAAAGAGTATGTAAAATTCAGAAACAAGGGAGAAGCTATCTTCCTACATGTTAAAGGCTTAAGTAATAAAATTTTCTTGGAGAAAGCAATTTGCTTCCTAATTTCTACATAATGCCCCAGAGAGAGTTCTACTAGTAAAGTCAAGCATTCTGAAAAATTTTGCTCTTATTTGAAGCACAACTGGGCTCAAAGTAAATCCAGTTTATTTACCATAGAACTTCTCATAGCGTTAGTAAGTTAATATAAAATTTCTCTTTTCAAGAGGACAATATACTCAGTATTCCCAAAAATTATTTCACAAGAGAAACCTTCTCTTATTTTATTATTTTTTTCAAAGCCTTTTGCAGGACTACTGCTCTGATTTGCATGTTTCATGAAACACTGGATCAAGAAACTTTTCTTCCTGTAGAACTCGCTCTTTTGACTCTTCCCACATTGGGGGACTGGCTTACCTAAGGGACACCACAGATTCTATCAACTTTGCTACCTATATATGAATTTCCATCTCTAGAAATGTTTTGCCTGATATTATAAGGGATGAACCCTTAAAATTCAGATGTCCCAGGATAAGTAACACAACCAGCATCCTCAGAATATCCTTCCCAGTGGATTTTCCATCAAATAAGACATATGGTAGACTAAAATTTGATCAGAAGAAGATATTTGGGACAAGGACATTTCTAGAATGTAAACTCTAATTGGAGGATCCTAAGGACTAGAAACATATAATGGGCACAGAGACATCAAGAGGGGATGCACCAGTTGGGGTCTTGGCTGGAAATATATGTAGCAGTCAAAAGGGTTAGTTGAATGAGCTTAAAGTAGGGACTGTTTACAGTGGTGCAGCCTGGTCTAATGGGAAGAACAAGGGATGGCTAAGCCCTTCCAGGTTTACCACAGAAGGAGCCATGACAACTCCTAGACTCAAAGGTATTAGAGGAATGTCCACCACTGGAACCCAGTGAGAAAAATAGCTGTGAGAAAGGGTTGCCTGACAAGAACTTTGGCTTTCAGTTAAAAAAACAAAGCAGAACAAAAAACCTTCACCAGTTGTGACCAGGCAAGAAGGAAGTTGTGGGAAAACATGCCAGTTTTGTTCTTCTCCGTCCTCCAATCTCTCACCCATTTTCCTCATTAGTCATATCCAGTGAAGTAAGAGGGAAGTCATGATGCCATCCAAAGAAGTCAGTAACCCATGGGTAAAAAACGGGTGGAGAACAGAGAATAGATATGAGTGATAAATATGAGAATAAGCGGTGCTGAGAATGAATTGAATTTTAGATAGGTACTCTCCATCCTGCCAGACATGGATTTTTTTTCCTTATTAACATATAATGTATTATTTGTTTTATTGTACAGGTCTGTGATTTATCAGTCTTACACAACTCACAGCACTCACCACAGCATATAGCCTCCCCAATGTCCATCACCCAGCCACCCCATAGTTCCCCTCCCCATGCACTCCAGCAACTCTGTTTTTTTCCTGAGATTAAGAATCTCTTATGATTTGTCTCCCTCTCTGGTTTCATCTTGTTTCATTTTTCCTTCCCTTCCCCTATGATCCTGTCTTGTTTCTCAAATTCCTCATATCAGTGAGATCATATGAGAATTTTCTTTCTTTGATTGACTTATTTCACTTAGCATAATACCCTATAGCCATGTCATTGAAAATGGCAAGATTTCATTTTTGATGGCTGCATAGTATTCTGTTCTATATATACACCATATTTTCTTTATCCATTCATCTGTTGATGGACATCTAGGCTCTCTCCATAATTTGGCTGTTGTGGACATTGCTGCTATAAACATTGGGGTCCACGTGCCCCTTTGGATCACTACATTTGTATCTTTAGGGTAAATACCCAGGAATGCGATTGCTAGCATAGGGTAGCTCTATTTTCAAATTTTGAGGAATCTCCACACTGTTTTCCAAAATGGCTGCACCAACTTGCATTCCCACCAACAGTGTAAGAGCATTCTCCTTTCTCCACATCCCCTCCAACATTTGTTGTTGCTTGCCTTGTTAGTTTTTGCCATTCTAACTGGTGTAAAGTGGTTTTGATTTGAATTTCCCTGATGGCTAATGATGACGAATATTTTTTCATGTATCTGTCAGCCATTTGTATATCTTCATTGGAGAAAATATACAAGACATGTTCATGTCTTCTGTCCATTTTTTAACTTGATTATCTGTTTTTTGATTGTTGAGTTTGAGAAGTTCTTTATAGATCTTGGATATCAGCCCTTTGTAGTGTCATTTGCAAATACCCTCTCCCATTATGGGGGTTGCCTCTTTGTTTTGTTGACTGTTTCCTTTGCTGTGCAGAAGCTTTTTAGCTTGATGGAGTTCCAAAAGTTCATTTTCACTTTTGTTTCCTTTGTTTTTGGAAACGGGTCTTGAAAGAAGTTGCTGTGGTCAATGTTGAAGAGGTTACTGTTTATGATCTTCTTTAGGATTTTTGTGGACTCCTGTCTCACACTGAGGTCTTTCAACCATTTTGAATTTATCTTTGTGTGTTTCTTCTGTACGTAGCTGGTCCAATTTTCCCTGTACCATTTATTGAAGAGACTGTTTTTTCCCCACTGGATATTTTCTCCTGCTTTGTTGAAGATTATTTGACCATAGAGTTGCAGGTCTATATATGGGCTCTCTACTCTGTTCTATTGGTTTATGTGTCTGTTTTTGTGCCAGTACCATGCTGTCTTGGTGATCATAGCTTTGTAATAAAGCTTGAAATCAGGCAATGTGATGCCCCCAGCTTTGTTTGTCTTTTTCAACATTTCCTTGGAGATTTGGGGTCTTTTATGGTTCTATACAAATTTCAGGATTGTTTGTTCCCACACTTTGAAAAATGCATTTTGAATGGGATGGCGTTGGAAGTATAGATTGCTCTGGGCAGCATAGACATTTTAACAATGTTTATTCTTCCAATTCATGAGCATGGAATGTTTTTCCATCTTTTGTGTCTCTTTAATTTCTTTCATGAATGTTCTGTAATTCCTCAAATATAGATCCTTTACCTCTTTGGTTAGGCTTGTTCCAAGGTAGTTTATGGGGTTTGGCGTTATTGTAAATGGAATTGATTCTCTAATTTCCCTTTCTGCCTGATCATTGTTAGTATATAAGAAAACAACTGATTTCTGTGCATTGTTTTTTTTTTCTTTTAAAGATTTTATTTATTTGACAGAGAGAAACACAGCCAGAGAGGGAACACAAGCAGGGGTAGTGAGAGAGGGAGAAGCAGGCTTCCCGCCGAGCAGGGAGCTCGATGTGGGACTCGATCCCAGGTCTCCGGGATCATGACCTGAGCTGAAGGCAGTCGCTTAACCAACTGAGCCACCCAGGCGTCCCTGTGCACTGGTTTTATATCCTGCCACATTACTGAATTGCTGTAGGAGTTCTAACAGTTTTGGAGTGGAGTCTTTTGAGAGAGAGAGTTTGATCTTTAAAGAAGAATATTTTAACCTCTAGAGGCAACTAACAGCAAAAAAATCTCAAACAATACATCCATCTAAAGTATTAGGGAAGTAAAGTAGTATCCAAAAAGTTTTGCTTAATATAAAAGAAGAATAGAGAAACACAAAAGAAATGAGATCTATAAAAAACAAATAGCAAAATGGCAGATATATATCAACTATATAAATGGTTACAATAAATGTGAATAAGCCAAACAGTCTACTAAAAAGGCCGAGGTGGAATGGATAAAAAGACAAAAATAAAACAAAACAAAAAATACTAGAAGCAAGATCTTACTTTCTGTCTACAACAGAAATTCATGAAATTCAAAGATACTAATAAGTAAGGCTATAAGTATGGGAAAAAATGTCTGCCTACAGTAATCACAAGAGAGTTAGAGTGCTTATACTTACCTGAGATGAAATAGACCTCAATACAAAGACTATTACTAGAGATGGTTTTGTTCATAAGATATATAACATTTCATAGTGATAAATGGGTCAATACATTCAGAAAGATATACAAAGCATATACATTAATAACAACAACATCCAAAAATAAATGAAGAAAAACCTGACCGAATTAAGGAGAAATAGAGAATACAATGGCCATAGTTGAGATTTAGCTACTCCTACCTCAGTAATTGATCAAAGCAGAGAGAAAATGAATAAGGATATAGAAGCATTGAACAACACTATTAACTAAAAAGATCTAGTTGACATTTAAAGAATACTCTCCATGTGGCAGCAGCAAAATACATATTTTCAAGCACACACAGAGCAGTCTTTAGGATACACTGTATGCTATCCCAAAAAGCAAGTCTTAAAAAAATTAAAAGGACTGAAATAATATAAAGTACTTTTTATCATAACAGAATTAAAATTAGAAATATTAAGTATAAAGGTAATTGAAAATCCCCAAATATTTGGAAAATAAACCACAGACTTCCAAAAAACTGATGGTTAAAGAGAACTTACAAGGGAAATTGTATAATACTTTAAACCAAATAAAAATAAAAATATAATATATCAAAATGTATGAGATGTGGCAAAAGCAATGCTTAGGAGGAAATATAGGTCATAACATGCTTACACAGTTAAAATGAAAAATCTAAATCAAAACTTATCTTCTACCCTGAAAAGCAAGAAGGAAATCAAACTCAAAGTAGAAAGAAGGAACTAAGAAAGCGGAAACCAATGGAATAGGAACAGGAAAACACGAGAAAATGTCAGTGGAACCCCAAGCTGGTTCTTTGTAAAGATCCATAAAATTGATTCATGTGAGTACACTCCTTACAGAAATTACAAGAATTATAAGGAAATATAAAAAATTTTATATGCCTGCAAATTTAAAACTTACAAGAAATGGATAAATTCCTAGAATGATATAAATTACCAAAACTGACTTGAGAAGTAATGGAAAATTTGAATAGACCTCTGAAGAGTAAAGAAGGCAGATTAGTGATTAAAAACAAGAAAGAAGGAAAATAGCAGTGGAGATTTTATTCTGTAAAATCATATTATTTGAAGCTTTTACAATGAGAATATAGTTCGCGATTGTTTGTGTGATAGTGAAAATGTCTGCTTCTGCCGGCTGTAGTTTTATATTTCAGCTTACCACACCTTAGGCTTGACCCAGCACCAGATTTATTTCATTTTAAAAAAGGAAACAGGATACAGTGCAGCCTACAGAACAACATAGCCATGGTCTTGTGCCTCCCAGGCACGGCTTGCAATGTTCCTGCCATACTGCTTAGAGAATGCACATGGTCATAAGAAAGGAAGCTGAAAATGTGCATGCTACCACAGCTTAGGGAATTGTTAGCTCTGGGATCCTTTGAGTTTTTATTCCTGGTAAGTCGCCTGCTTTCTCAGGTGTGTGAAACCAGCCCCAGTTCTCTGCCTCACAAATACCAATAATTCATTACTTGGTTGCAACAAAGAGGTGTGATTTGGTCCTGTACCTAGTCCTTGGCCAGATTCTTTTTTAATACAGATTTTTCTCTAGTTAAATTCCTAAAAGTTATTTCAGTTAATATTGCAAGGAGGATCAAACATGGGTCAGATCATCAGGCATTCCTGGAGACTAAAGGAAATATTTGTCAAAGAAACAGCTGTTAACTCCTTTTTTTAATGAATTGTTTTTCCTTTATTTTTTCAAAATTTAAATTCAATTAATTAACATAATGTATTATTAGTTTCAGAGGCAGAGGTCAGGGATTTATCAGTCTTGTATAATACCCAAGGCTCATGACATTACCCGCTCTCCTTAACATCCATGATGCAGTTACTGTTAACTCCTTTTAAAAGTCTGGACAGATATCACTCAAAGATTAATAGCAGATATGTGATAAGATTATGGGTGATTTCTTCTCTTTTTTACTTATTTTTATTTGTTTTTCAAACTTTACAATGAGCAGTAATTCATTTTATATTCACAAAAATAAAGATATTTTCAAAAATATTTTTTTTAATCAACAAAATCACATGTCTGTTCAATTGGGGAAATGAACACTTAGTGCAGATGGCAGATATTTTCATATTTGCACTCACTGCCAAAATGACACAGAATTTCATTGCACGTGGACATCTAACAAATTACATTTTCACTTTAATAACTCTGATTTAAAAAATTACATCTTTAAAAAATGCCATATAAGCATTAAAACTAAAATAGAAAAAGGAACATGCTTTGAGTACATTTAATTCCCTATTTTATTTTTTGTAGCAAGTTGGCTCTCCAGGAAGGAGACTCGGAGACGCACCTTGGCAGGCAGGAAGTTTCCTGGCGGCACACTTGGCATTGAACACACCTGTAAAAGGCCAGGAAAGCAAGATCCGGCGGAAGGGAGAGTTAAGCTGCAAGGCAGTCTCCACCGAAGCTTCAGCCGACCACCAGCTCCAAGGGGAGATGGCCTTCCAGTGCTGTTCTGAGAGTGGGAAGAACAGTGGGAGAGGAAAGAGGTAGGTGAAGTCCGGGGCGTGAGGTGGGGGTGGGGGTGGGGGTGGGGGTGGGGGGCAGGATTGAAGGAGCAGAGGAGCCGGTGGAGCCTCTGCAGGCTCCTGTTGATGAAGATGGCGCCGGAAGGGGGATGAATCCTTGGTGAGGAGACTCTCTTCATTTAGGACTCTCTCTGAAGGGATCTGATAGCTTGAGGCCTGTCTCCCTTTGAGCAACTCTCCTAGCAGCTGGGTGATCAGTGCTTTATTCCTGAGGGGCAATCTGGGCGATATACCACAGTGTGCATTACAATTTGAAAATGACAAACGACTTGCATGAAGTGTGTCTGGTAACATAGTCTGTGGGGCAGATACTGCTAGTTGTCCAGCGGAGATTCAGCTGCTTCTCCTTGTGGTCTGATCTCTTTGAAGCAACAATGTGCCAAGGCCAAGGGAAACGACACCAGTGTCTAAACCAATTCTAAGACTCCTGTTCTTTGCTTTCCTAGAGTTTCCACCTGCGATTCCACCACGCAATCTGCTGCACTTAGATGTGGTCAAATGGCCTGACAGTGATAAGATAATGAGACTCAAGGAAATGTCTGCTATAGGAATTCTGAAAAATAGTTGTTTGCTATTGTTAAAAGGAAAGAATGAAGCTGATATCCCCACATGACTTCCCAATTCCCTCTCCCTTTGCTCATACACAGCTGTGGTACTTGTGGCTGTTGAAGTTATCTTGCAACTGAGAGGAAAAGGTCAAGAGAATTTTTATGAGTTTGTTCTGACATTTGTGAACCACTGAATAAAGCCACAAACCTACCTCTGGGTTTTTTGCCCTTTAATGAAAATAACCCCTAATTGTTTAAGTAGCTAAAATTGGATATTCTGTCACTTGTAGTAAAGCATAATCTAAAATGAATTGAGTTATAAGTGGGATCACGACTCTGTTGAAAATGTAGAACTGATACATCGTGTGTGTGTGTTATCAAATTTTGGTGTATTTTCAAGAAGTTTGAAAATACCAAGTACAGTATTTCCCTTCTGGGATTGTGTACTGCATATTAGCATGAATGATATTATTAGTGTTAAATGGTTCTGCCATAAATCTATTTCATTTATTTTATTTATTTACTTGACAAGGAGAGAGCACAAGGGAGGGGGGGTGGCAGGCAGAGGGAGAACCAATGTCCTGCAGGGCTTAATTCCAGGACCCTAGGATCAAGACCTGAGCCAAAGGCAGATGCTTAACCGATTAAGCCACCCAGGCACCCCTGCCATAAATCTATTTCAAAGTTTATCCTTCTTACATGTATTTGACCAAAAAATACCTATTAAAATTCCTTCACCTACTTCTGTGGAATGTATTAGGAAACAGGTAGCACATGTTCTGACCCATGGTTCACTACCCTGCTCCCTGTTTCTCTGATTATTTTCTGCAGCAGTGATTCCTAGGAGCATCCAATGCAAGTTGAATTAAGCAAAAGCAGTCAAACATGGTGACTTTTTTTTTTCCCTCCTTAGCCTAAGACAAGATTACTCAAACAGACTAGCTGGGAAATATTGACATGTCTGTGTTTTAGGATGTGGTCAAAGCTTAGCAGAGAAACATGTGTAGCGGCACATTTGCAGGTCACAACCAGCCTGCAAACTTTGTTTGCTGGTCACAAGTAACATCCTGTGTCTCTACGCTAATTATTTTTATCTGCCTGCAATCAGCCCCCTCTCACTCCTAGGTAGGCTTGCTTAATGCAGAAACAGACATAATGTGGAGACACCCAGCTTTCTATGCTGAAGAAGGAGGGTGTCCTTTATTTTGACACAGGAAGTGAGGGTTGTGGCCACTTCAACAAATGTCCTGAGTTGCATTTGCTTGTGTAATTTCTCACCTTAGCCCCTATAGAAAGAGATGTGGGACACTCTCCCCAAAGTCATTCTAGCGTGAATGACTGGCAACTGGCCTTGCTTCTCTTTGACCTGCTTCAAAATGGTTTCATCTTATAGTTACTCAGTCATTCCTCTTCTGAAGGATGACTTAATGTCTCACAGACATGTCAAATTAAAATGTTCTAAAACTGAACTTTTGATTCCTTCTCAAATCCTTCTGCCACATTTTGATAACAGCACTATCATCACCCAGAAACCTAGAATTCCTTTTTGCTGCGTTGGCCTTCCCCACCACTCCCCACATCTAATCCATTTTCATGTCCTGACTTGAGAAGACTTATTCATTCATTCATACCATCTTTCTGCTTCCCCCTGTAAGCCAAGCATCATGATCTCTTGCCTAGACCATTGCCTTGCTCCTTCTGCCCTAATGACATTTATGATCTATTGTCCACCCATCATCCAGAATAATATATTTTAAAATTTATTTTATTTTATTTTTTCAGTGTTCCAAGATTCATTGTTCATGCCCCACACCCAGTGCTCCATGCAATACGTGCCCTCAATACCCACCATAAGGTTCACTCCTCCCTCACCCCCTTCCCTCCAAGACCCCCAGTTTGTTTCTGAGTCCAAAGTCTCATGTTTCATCTCCCTCCCCGATTTACCCCACTTCCAATTTCCTTTTCTTCTCCTACTGTCCTCCATATTACTCCTTATGCTCCACAAGTAAGGGAAACCATATGATACTTGACTTTCTCTGCTTGGCTCATTTCATTCAGCATAATCTCCTCCAATCCAGTCCAAGTTGCTACAAAAGTTGGGAATTCATCCTTTCTGATGGAGGCATACTATTCCATTGTATGTACCATATCTTCTTTATCTATTCATCTGTTGTAGGGCATCTTGGCTCTTTCCACAGTTTGGTGATTGTGGCCATTGCTTCAGTGAACTTTGGGGTGCATATGGCCCATCTTTTCACTACATCTGTATCTTTGGGGTAAATGCCCAGTAGTGTAATTGCATGGTCACAAAAATAGCTCTATTTTTAATTTTTAAAGGAATCTCCATACTGCTTTCCAAAGCAGCTGCACCAACTTGTATTCCCACCAACAGTGTAAGAGGCTTTCCCATTCTCCACAGCCTCTCCCAACACTTGTTTCCTGTCTTGTTAATTTTGGCCGTTCTGACTGGTGTAAGGTGGTACCTCAATGTGGTTTTGATTTGAATTTCCCTGATAGCTAGTGACGCTGAACATTTTTTCATGTGTCTTTTAGCCATTTGTATGTCTTCTATGGAGAAGTACCTCTTCATGTCTCCTGTCCATTTTTTTATGTGGTGATCTTTATTTTGGTTGTTGAGTTTGAGGAGTTCTTTATAGATCTTGGATATCAGCCCTTTGTAGTATCATTTGCAAATATCCTCTCCCATTCTGTGGGGTGTCTCTTTCTTTTGTTGGCTATTTCCTTTGCTGTGCAGAAGATTTTTATTTTGATGAAGTCCCGAAAGTTTATTTTTGCTTTGTTTTTGTTTCCTTTGTTTTTGTTTCCTCTGCCTTTGGAGATGTGTCTGGAAAAAAGTTGCTGTGGCTGATGTCAAAGAGGTTATTGCCTATGTTGTCCTTTAGGATTTTGATAGATTTCTTTTTTAAAATATTTTATTTATTTATTTGACACAGAGAGAGAAATCACAAGTAGGCAGAGAGGCAGGAAGAGAGAGAGGAGGAAGCCGGTTCCCTGCTGTGCATAGCCCAATGCGGGCCTCGATCCCAGGACCCTGAGATCATGACCTGAGGCAAAGCAGAGACTTTAACCCACTGAGCCACCTAAGTGCCGGATTTTGATAGATTTCTGCCTCACATTGAGGTCTTTCATCCATTTTGAGTTTATCTTTGTGTGTGGCATAAGATAATGGTCTAATTTCATTTTTCTATATGTAACTGTCCTAACCAAAGAAGTTAAGGATCTGTACTTGAGGAACTTCAAAACACTCATGAAGGAAATTGAAGAAGACACAAAAAGATGGAAGAGAATTCCATGCTCATGGATCAGAAGAATAAGCATTGTTAAAATGTCTATACTGCCCATAGCAATCTATACTTTCAATGCCATCTCGATCAAAACTCCACCAACATTTTTCAAAGTGCTGGAACAAACAATCCTAAAATTTATATGGAACCAGAAAAGACCCAGAATTACTAAGGAAATGTTGAAAAAGAAAAACAAAGCTGGGGGCATGATGTTGCCTGATTTCAAGCTTTATTACAAAGTTGTGATCACCAAGACAGCAGGGTACTGGCACAAAAATAGACACATAGACCAATGGAACAGAGTAGAGACTCCAGATATGGACCCACAACTCTATGGTCAAATAGTCTTTGACAGAGCAGGAACAAATATCCAGTGGCAAAAAGACAGTCTCTTCAATAAATGGTGCTAGGAAAAATGGAAAGAATAATATTTTAAAACCTGAAGTAGACCAAGTCACTCCCTTGCTTCATGGGAACTCTCAATGACATTATATTGCACTAAGAATAAAATTCTGCCTCCTTACTGTGCCCTCAGGTCCCACACTGGACTGTGCACAGTTTTCCAACTTTCACATGTGACACCTTTCCTTTTGCTCTATAGTCTAGAGCAGAGCAAATCACAACCCATGGGGCAAATCCCTCATCACCTGTTTTTGCAAATAAGATTTCATTAGAACACAGCCACACACAATCGTTTATGGACATCTACTGCTGCTTCTCTGCCACAAAGCAGAGTTGAGTTGTTTCCACAGAGAACAGATGACCCAAAAGACCTAAAATAGTCACCGTCAGACCTGTTAGAGAAAAAATGTGCCAAGCCCTCCTTCAGAGCCTCACTAGCCTTTTTTTATCCTCTTGATCAAGATAAGCACTTTATTAGCTCCAGCCTTTGCACTGCTTGGAGAGGGTAAAATGTTTCTTTGTAAAGCTTCTTTTATATCCTCAGTGGCTCAGCTCAAATTTAAATATTTAGAACAGCCTTCCTTTAGACCTCTAACTGAAACAGGGCACTCATCTCCCCAGGTACACTCTACTCTATTATACTCTATTTCCTGTGTAACACATTAAAATGGAAATTACTTCCCTTGTTATAGTCTACTTTCCTCCACAAGACTGTAAAAAGTCAGGACCCATGTCCATCTTCTTCAGCATTGCCTCCCAGTGTCTAGAAGGGGATTGCACATAGTAAGTGCTTAGCAAATATTTGTTAATTTTAAAAAGTAACTACTATTCACCAACTTTCCTGAATGAACGTCCTCATTAAGTTTGACATCCAGTATAAACTTCCCAAGGGAAATACAGTGCTTTTTCTTTCCCTTCAAAACTGCCTAGAATGCATGAGAGGATGACAGATATTATGATTGCTGTTCCTAGAAGCAGTCCAGTTGCATTTTGTATTAATTTATTCATGCATTGATTCATTCAACAAGTATTTATTGATTGCCATCTCTGGGAAGTATGGGACGACATGGGATTTAATAGGCTTGGGCATTAGGCAGAAGTGTGATGATCACTGTCTAAATTTGATCAAGAGATTTCAAAAGTTAGAGACACCATTCTGAGATTTCCCAACCGGCTACCATATGCGTTCAGAACAGCTGCCTCAAAGACTCAGCAGGAATTTTGCTGTTAACCCCAGGGTGAGGGTAGTCAGCCTAAGGTCTTAGAAGACCCAGTGGAAACTGTCCTGTAGAACTCAGCCCAGATGGATAGATGTGGCTGAAGCATTCTATAAGCTGGGTGAAAGTAGCTGGTGTCTCTTGCAGTGATTAGGAGTCTGGTTAGTGATGGAGAGAGAAGAGCAGTTTGAGACAGAGAATTTTTCTGGAGCTCAGGATTAATGGGCTTGGATGTGGCTCTGTAGTAGAGTGCTGTGGGCACTGGATGTTTGTGGAACTAGACAAAATGTCATCTGATAGCTAAGGATAAGGATGGAGAAAAAAGTAGAAGCCTAATTTTTCTACATTATGACAATTGCCTCGTGTCCCTCTGCCAATCCCTTCTCTTTAGCCGTGGCCACAGCTTGCAGGTCTTGCCTTATTTGTCTTTGTATCTCTCAAAGTGTCCAAAGATTTCACATTGTATTTTCTTATGTATTTGCTGAACTGAATAGCAACTACAGTTTGAGAGAAGGGATTTTCCCTATGATTTCATCTACAATGAATACAGCGAAAACACTTGTGTGGTTTTTCACTAGAGTAAGGCAGGTGTTCCGTGCTACTAAACCCATTCAATTTCCGAAAGTCTTTGTAAACTGTACATATAGGTGAATTTGAAATGGCAGTATTGAAAGATAGACCTAAGGGCTTCTGATATCAAGAGATAAAGCTGCCTGATAATTGCCATCTTGTTTGGAAACTGTGAAGAATGGGTTTTAGGATGTTTAGCAAGTTGTAATCTCATTAACCTGCCCTTGAAATCAGTTCTACTACAAGCTGCAAGATAGATTTCCTGTGGGAAACCACCACTCTGCCCCTAAGCCTCCTCTTCCCACCACTGAGTCTTAACTGGCATCATTTCCAAGAAAGCTCAGTAAAGTTAGCAAGCAACAGCAACAACAACGATGATGATTTTTAAGTATCTACATTTCTAGGAAAAAAAAAAAGAAGGAAGGAAGGAGCATGTAAGTGTTACGTATACAGTTGCAATTTGTTTAGTCTTATTGAAATGCTTTGCATACATTGGTACAGACCCTTTCAACTTTAGCCTGTTCTCACTACAGAGAGGATTACAATTTTAAAAAGGCTCTTTTGCCTATTTTCACTTTCATACTTGAGAGCCATTCCTTGCTAATTTTTCTAGTAAATATTCATACACATAGTTCCTATTTGCCGTCATTCTTCTATCAGTGAAGACATTGTATTAGAAATAGTAAAACAAATTGCTAGCAATCAATGGCTACACAAAAAGCTCAATATTACCCTGTCATTAATAAAAGCAAAACTATTTGGGTGGAAGAGATCATAGCATAAGTATATCACTTTGCCCAGAATCCATGTCCTCATTTGATACCAGAAAGCTGCCAGACTGGAACACTCAAAACCATCCAGACAAAACAAAAGGCTAATAAATCATTTTGAGAATCATGGCTAAGGGTAAATATTGGGATTTCACAGCTATTTCAGGAACTTCCTTGTATTTGAATAACACTGAATTAATTATGTCCCCAAGAAAAATGAGAAAATAGTTTCAGGCAGGTAAGGAAATGCAGATAAGTTTTTAAAAATCAAATAGTACTATTAATAGCTCAACATCAACTCAATTACTGTGTAGTTGAGAAGAAATCAGTACTGTTTCTCTCTTACAGGTGAAACACACAAACTCACTCTCTAGTAAAACCCTATCAGGCCAATGTCCAACTTATTTAGTGTCTGTACTACTATACAAGGAATCTGTATTTTTTTTAAAGATTTTATTTGACAGAGAGAAACACAGCTAGAGAGGGAACACAAGCAGCAGGGGTGAGAGAGGGAGAAGCAGGCTTCCCACCGAGCAGGCAGCCCAATGTGGGGCTCAATCCCGGGTCTCCAGGATCATGACCCGAGTCGAAGGCAAACGCTTAACGACTGAGCCACCCAGGCGCCCCAAGAATCTGTATTTTAAGGAAAGAGTAAATGTTATAGAAGTTGTATATAAAGGACTTTATATTGTATTATGTAACTTTCTTAGGGCAGAGACTATTTCTTAGGCATTTTTGTGATTCTCTGTAATGCCTGAAACAGTACTATGAATATGGGAGCTGTCCAGTGTTTGTTTCCTAACAGAATGGACTTGGTGCTAAATCAAACTAGCAAACCTAGACGACCCTAAATTGTACAGTGACTTATCCACATTTTACATTTAAATATTGTAAAGGACTCCATTTTGTTACAGACTTTTGTATTTTTATCTCTCTTGAAATTCAAATGTATATAAATGGGTAAATCAGTATTAGTTCTTGGTGAACAATCAGCAGATTTTATAGAAGACTGGTTTTTAAATTATATATTCTATCAGCCTGATATATGGTTACCGTTCATCATGGAGAGCAGCATGGCAAGCTAAGAGATGCCGTGATCTTTAAGATGCACATTTCAGAGCAGTTTCTTTCTTTTTTTTTTTTCTGACTCAAAGGTATTTTATTTTTAATTTTAATTTTACATTTAACTGTCTTGCTTTGTTTCTTGCTCAAATAATTTATTATGCACCTATTTTTTACAAAGTTTTAATTTTTGAGTACTTTTAGATTTATTGACTATGACGAAGATAGCAGCATAGAGTTTTCACATGCCTCACACCCAGTTTCCCCTATAATCCTACCTTACATTGGTACATTTGTCACAGTTATAAAGACTAGCATGGTATATCTTTCTCCATCTCTTTACTTTTGACCATTCAGTGTCCTTATATTTAAATGATTTCTCCAAGATCACATATAGTTGGGTATTGTTTTTTAATCTACCCTCACAGTCTCTGTCTTTTAATTAGTGCAATTAAACAATTCACGTTTAGGGACACCTGAGTGGCTTAGCTGGTTAAGCATCAGACTCTTGATTTCAGCTCAGGTCGTGACCTCAGGGTTGTGAGTTTGAACCCTATAGATAGAATTTTTCTCTTTTCTCTGCCCTTTCCTGCCTTCCGTTTGTGTGCATAGGTCCCCCCGCCCAACATGACATTTAAAATGATTGTTGAGATATATGGATTAGTATCAGCAAATTTTGGAACTATTTTCTTTTCTTTTTTTAATTAACATATAGTGTATTATTTGTTTCAGGGATACAGGTCTATGAATCATCAGTCTTACACAATTCACATCACTAACCATAGCACATACCCTCCCCAATATCTATCACCCAGCCACCCTATCCCTCCCACCCCCCAGCAGCCCTCAGTTTGTTTCCTGAGATTAAGAGTGTCTTATGGTTGTCTTCCTCCCTGGTCCCATCTTGTTTCATTTTTCCCTCCCTTCTCCCGTCAACCTTCTGCCCTGCCTCCCAAATTCCTCCTATCAGAGAGATTGTATGATAATTGTCTTTCTCTGGTTGACTTATTTCGCTTAGCATAATACCCTCTAGTTCCATCCATATGATCACAAATGGCAAGATTTCATGTTTTTTATGGCTGCATAGTATTCCATTGTGTATATATACCACATCTTCTTTATCCGTTTATCTGTTGATGGACATCTAGAATTCAATCTAAGGAAGAATACATCTTCCTTAGTTTGGCTATTGTGGAACATTGCTGCTATAAACATTTGGGAGCACATGCCTCTTTGGATTACTACATTTGTATCTCTAGGGTAAATACCCAGTAGTGTGATTTCTGGGTGGTAGGGTAGCTCTATTTTCAACTTTTTGAGGAATCTCTATACTGTTTTCTAGAGTGGCTGCACCAACTTGCTTTTCCACCAACAGTGTAGGAGGGTTCCCCTTTCTCTACATCCTCGCCAACACCTGTCACTTCCTGACTTGTTAATTTTAGCCATTCTGACTGGTGTGAGGTGGTATCTCACTGTGGTTTTGATTTGTATTTCCCTGATGCCCAATGGTGTTGAGAACTTTCTCATGTGTCTGTTGGCCATTTGGGTGTTTTCTTTGGAGAGATGTCTGTTTGTGTCTTTTGCCCATTTCTTTTCTTTATTTTTTTTAATTAACATATAATGTATTATTTGCTTCAGGGGTACAGGTCTGTGAATCATCAGTCTTACACAATTCATGGCACTCACCATAGCACATACTCTCCCCAATATCCATAGTTCAGCGACCCTATCCTGCCCCCTCCCACCCTCCAGCAACCCTCAGTTTGTTTCCTGAGATTAAGAGTCTCTTATGGTTTGTTTGCCTCCCCAGTCCCATCTTGTTTCATTTTCTCCCTCCCTTCCCCCCACAACCCTCCATCTTGCCTCTCAAATTTCTCATATCAAAGAGATCAAATGACAATTGCTTTTCTCCGGTTGACTTATTTTGCTTAGCATAATACACTCTAGTTCCATTCAGGTTGTTGCAAATTTCTGCCCATTTCTTGATTAGATTATTTGTTCTTTGAGTGTTAATTTTGATAAGTTCTTTATAGATTTTGAATATCAGCCCATTATCTGATATGTCATCTGCAAATATCTTCTCCCATTCTGTTGGATGTCTTTTGGTTTTGTTGACTGTTTCCTTTGCTGTGCAAAACTTTTTGATCTAGATGAAGTATGAAGTCCCAATAGTTATTTTTTTTTCCTTGCTTTCCTTGCCTTTGGCAATGTTTCTATAAAGAAGTTGCTGTGGCTGAGGTCAAAGAGGTTGCTGCCTGTGTTCTCCTTATGGATTTTGATGGATTCCTGTTTTACACTGAGATCTTTCATCCATTTTGAGTCTGTTTTTTTGTGTGTGTGGTATAAGGAAATGGTCCAGTTTCATTCTTCTGCATGTGGCTGTCCAATTTTCCCAACACCATATCTTTTCCATTGGACATTCTTTCCTGCTTTGTCAAAGAAGAGTTGACCATAGAGTTGAGAGTCCATTTCTGGACTCTCTACCTTGTCCCATTGATCTATGTGTCTGTTTTTGTGCCAGTATCATACTGTCTTGATGACTACAGCTTTGTAATAGAGCTTGAAGTCTGGAATTGTGATGCTGCCAACTTTGGTTTTCTTTTTCAACATTCCTCTGGCTATTCAGGGTCTTTTCTGGTTCCATGTAAATTTTAGGATTATTTTTTCCATTTCTTTGAAAAAATCTTGATGGTATTTTGATAGGGATTGCATTAAACATGTACATTGCTCTAGGTGTCATAGACATTTTCACAGTATTAGTTCTTCCCATCCATAAGCATGGAATGTGTTTCCATTTCTTTGTGTCTTCCTCAATTTCCCTCATGAGTACTTTATAGTTTTTTGAGTACAGATTCTTTGCCTCTTTGGTTAGATTTATTCCTAGGTATCTTATGGTTTGGGGTGCAATTGTAAATGGGATCGACTCCTTAATTTCACTTTCTTCTCTCTTACTGTTGTTGTATAGAAATGCAACTGATTCCTTGCATTGATTTTATATCCTGACACTTTACTGAATTCCCCTATGAGTTCTAGCAGTTTTGGGGTGGGGTCTTTAATACATATAGTATCTATTATCTACACAATTCACGGCACTCACCATAGCACATACTCTCCCCAATATCCATAGTTCAGCCACCCTATCCTGCCCCCTCCCACCCTCCCAATACATAAAGTATCTATTATCTACAAAGAGTGAGAGTTTGACTTCTTCTTTGCTGATTTGGATGCCTTTTATTTTTTTTGTTGTCTGATTTCTGAGGCTAGGACTTCTAGTACTATGTTGAAGAACAGTGGTGATAGTTGGAACTATTTTCTATTGATTGCCAAAGACTTCTGTTTCTGCCTTCTATATTTCAAAAAATGTATTTTATAAGTATTTTCTTTTTCACTCCTCTCTTAGCATGTCACTTATAATTTTTACAAACATAATGTACCATTTGTCCTAGAGTTTGTAATATCATTTTTAACTAAATCTGCCTTCAATAAAACTATTCTACTTCATGTATAGTGCAGGAAGCTTCTGACAGAGTTCCCAATTCCTCCTCCTTGCCTTTTGTGACATTACTGCCATCCATTTATTTATCTGTTATGTAATAATTACCCAATATGTTGTTACTATTATTGCTCTAAATAGTTATGTTTTAGGTCAATTAAGAATAAAAATTATTTTATTCACATTTTTTAATTCTTTACAACTCTTTCTTTCTTGATGTAAATCAAAATTTCTGACCTATATGGTTTTCCTTCTTCCTGAAAAAAGTCTTTGAACATTTCTTGCACAGTAGGTGTGCTGGTGATGAATCTATCCCATTTTTATTTGTCTAAGAAAATCTTCATTTCTCCTTCCTTATCAGGTATAATTTCACCACATATAGAATTCTAAGTTGATGGACCTTTTTTTCTTTCAACACTGTCAACATTTCATTATATTTTCCCCTGGTTTTCCTCTTTTCTCACAAGCCTGCTGTCATTCTCATCCTTGTTCTTCCATAGGTATTGTGTCTTTTTGTTTGCTTTTTTCCTCTTGGCTCCTTTTAAGATTTCCAAGTTGTCTTTGGTTCTCTGCAGTCTGACTCTAATATAGCTAGGTGTATTTTTTGATATTTATCCTGCTTTTTGTTTTCTGGGCTTCTTGAATTTGTGGCTTGATCTCTGTCATGAATTTTGGAGAGTCCTCCATGACATTATTTTAAATATTTGATTCCCTTTTCTTTCTTCTTGTCTTACAGTTCTTTGACATTCTGTTCCATTTTCTTCATTTTTTATTCTCTTTAAATTTTGGCTTGGAAATTTTCTCGTAACCTGTCTTTAGACATACCAGTTCTTTATTCAGCCATCTGAAGTCTTTCTAGAATTTCTATTTCTCTACTTATATTATTCATATGTTTTTGATGTTGTTACATTTTTCCTTAGAGCCCTTAACATAACCATATTTATTTTATGATATTGGTATCATTCCAGTATCTGTGTCATATTTGAGCCTAGTTCTGAAGATTTGTCTTTTTTAGACTGCTCTTTCTTGCCTTTTGTCATGCCTTTTTGAAAGTCAGATATGTTGTATTGAGAAATAGGAACTCCACTAAATAGGCCTCCAGTGTGAGGATTTTTGTTAATTCAGCTGGGAGTTTGACTTTGTTTAATATTTTCTGTAGCTAACAGAGACATCAAATTTCTCTAGTGTCTTCATGTTCTATATTTCCCATTGACTCGGGGCTTGTCTAAGTACTCCACGTCAGATGGAATCTTTGTCTCACAGGTCTTTCAGCTGTAATCCACTGTAGTTATACTGGAACCCTGTTGGTGTGGTGGTAAGGTGTTGGTGGAGGGGACATTCTGTAATCTTCCAATTTAGTCTCAGCCCTTCACTAAACTATATTTATGGCTTATGACTTTTACAAGTGATTGTTCTCATGTAGCTCTACCCAACCCCACCAGCTTCATTAGGTGAGGAATGCCCTTCTTCCACAGTTCTGGAACAGGCCAAAGAGCTTTTTGTTTTGTTTTGCTTTTCATGAGAAGTAGGACTTTGTTAGGGGGAGGCCTCCAGGCAGGTGCGTCTCACAGTGATTATTCTTCCAGTCTCCTTGCCAAAGCCAAAATGTTTATCTTTCTTAGATCTTTACCATGAGAACTTGTTGGGTTTGTTGAATATACGGTCCATAAAAGTGTGCAGCACCCCCCCCCAAAACTTTGACCGCCAGGAGTCACTCTCACATTAGTCCATAGTCAAAATCCAGCAATTCATGAAAATTGCCATTTAAGTATTTTTATCAGTTTATGTCATCAGTGCTGTCTAGGTAAGCAAATCTTACACTGGATTTTCCTGTCTTTCCAAATGTCAGGACAGGGTTTTGTGCTGCAACTCATTCTCTGATGACTCCAAGAAAAGGTGTTGATTTTCTTGGTAGCTTGGAGTGATGGCCTCCAAGCTCTTTAATGTTGGTGCTGAAACCTGCATTTAACTTTCCCTTGCTGTCTTTGGCAGATTAAAGTTTCATACTTAAATCTTAAAATATTTGTGCTTTTATTCTTGACAAGACATCAATGGCCACTGATTTAGATCTTCATCACCAGAAGTAAAAAGGCCACAGAGCCATTTTACATCTCATGCTGCATGTCTTGCATCTACAGTGCTTCCCTTCATTTTGCTGAAAATGCCTGGCTTCATGTTCTTCGGCTACAAATCTTAAATGTACAAATGGACATAAATTGCATCAAAGAACCTTTTTACAGCTGTATATATGGTTTTCTTATGTTGCACTTTTACCTTTTTATTGTAAAATGCATATTCATAAAGAATACAAAGTACACATGTACAATTTAGAGAATGATTATAAAATCATTACCCCTGTAGCCACCCACATTAAGAAATGTAATATTGCTAATTGGAAGTCTCCAATATAATGCTAAATAGTAATAGAAATAATGAGCATCCTTGCCTTGTTCCTAACTTTATGGGGAAACCCTCTAGAGTTTCTCCATTAAATAAAATAATTACTTTAAATACCAAAGTGTATGCTTTTTATCATTTGTATTATTTTATTGAATGTTTTTATTAAAAGAATGGATGTCCATATTTTTTTCAAAGATCTTTCAACACATATGGAGTGAAATGATTTTCCTCCTTTGGTCTATTAATATGGTGAATTAAATTAACAAATTCCCTATTATTGAATGATCCTTATATTCTGCAGATAAATCATACTTGGTCATCTTACCTTTTTTTAAATATGCTGATAAGTTCAGTTAATTGTAAGGGATAATTAGGTCATATGTGTCCTAATCCAATATGCCTGGATCCTTATGAGAAGAGTAGGATACAGACATACACAGAAGGGACACTAAGTAAAGTTGCAGGAAGAAGACAGCTACTTGCAAACTAAGGAGAGAGGCCTCAGAAGAAATCAACTGTGCCAACACCTTGACTTCTAGCCCCAAAACTGTGATGAAATAAATTCCTGTTGTTTACACCACCCAAACTGTGATACTTTGTCATGGGAGCCCTAGCAACTGAAACATGACAGTATTCACTTCAGTGCTTATAAACACAGTCAGGAAAATCACTATGGTGTGATGACTGTGATTCTGAAGCACGAGGATTTCAGGCAACTGTTAACAGAAATTTGGGTGTGTACATTTTTCCTGAGAAGTCAATTTCCTGTGTCATATGATGGGCTAACAGAGTTGACCATTTTTGGTCAATCAGTCATTCTCTTTTAATGCTTCAAAGCAGTATTTTTTGGCCAAAACAGATGTGACTAATAAGAGTATCGTTTTTTAATCCAACCCTGTAAATGAAGTAAGAGTCTTAAATAATCCATTTTCTCTATTATCAAAATTCTTACCCAACTGTTAAATATCTGGTTTAAGTTCATTTTGTCTTATGCTGCAACATAGTAAGGGTGCATTGAAGTTATGTGTTGAATGTTCAGCTTTTAAAAACTATCTGCTGAAAAAGCTAAATTTGTGAGTGACTGTTTATTCTAAAAGTGAGAAATAAATTCATGTACCTTTCCCAGGTGTACCTTTTGCCATGGTGACTTTTTATTTTATTAATGAAGAAAAAGTAGCAATTCATCCCTTAGTTTAAAAACTGTGACCAGCAACTTTTCCTAGCTATGAAAATGTATATCTTTGTGAAAAAATACTTTAAAAAAGTCATGTGCAAGTCTTTAGCATTTATATTTTTCATCTCTGTGTAGAATGTAGAAAGGCAGACCGAGGCAAAGTATCTTGAGTCTACATTCAGGATGCTTTGTGGCCATGTGAGCATCCATTGGGGGAGTTTTGTTTCTTATAGATTTGACTCCAACTTTTCTTACATCTGTACATAAGTTCCATTCAATAACAAGCTCAATAAAACTCTTGCTTAGAATTTCACCCATCATTTTACCAATAAGTACATTATAAATTAACCTGACTTCATATGTTACTACTACAAATGTAGTGAATAAAAGCAGTAAAGTGACCATATGGTAAATGTCTGTATTTTCATCCAGTCTCGTGGTGAAGGCTCAAGCTAACCTTTATCTCTCTCAGCTACTTGTTTGATTCCAGCCTTATTTATAGCACAGTGCTTCATCAGATTTTGTTCTCTTATAGGAGGCCCACCTTCCAAAGTAATCCCAAAACTGAGTTTAAGGGAAAATATCAGGCAATTTTATTCTCTTGTTTGTGCATTTCATCATCTGACTCCTCATCAGGGTTTCTTTTCCTTTTCTTTCTTTCTTTCTTTCTTTCTTTCTTTCTTTCTTTCTTTCTTTCTGTTTCAAAATGTAGACATTTTACTAATGAACAAATAGTTAATTCCTGAGAATTCACAATTTTAATCCTTTCTCAAGGATTCCAAGGATTTTGTGATTTGATTTACCTCCTGAGTAATCCTTGGTTCTAAAGAAATTGATGATTATTAATGATATTAATATAGGGATATTAAGTGGAACTAAGGTTGTGTTTATTTGTGGAAAGCATGAAGAGTTGGGGAAGGGAAAAAATTAGGAGAGTTAAAGGTGGAAAACAGAATTGAAGGGAGAAGATAACTTCTTTGGGTGGAAGATGTAGAGTAGGGGGTGATGATGAAAGATTTTTAAAGATTTTGTTTTGCTTTCAAATAGAATTTCCTCTTACATGATCCACTGGAAGACTGATTAAATTATTAAATCTTCTAAATTACCTTTTAGCTGTCAAAACCAGACAATGTGGATGCTAGGATTGTATTGATTTATACTGGATTGATTTTTATTTATTTTTATTTTTTTAAAGATTTTATTTATTTGACAGAGAGAAACACAGCCAGAGAGGGAACACAAGCAGGGGGAGTGAGAGAGGGAGAAGCAGGCTTCCCGCCGAGCAGGGAGCCCGATGTGGGACTCGATCCTGGGTCTCCAGGATCATGACCTGAGCCGAAGGCAGTCACGCAACCAACTGAGCCACGCAGGTGCCCTGGATTGATTTTTAAGTGTGACCTCGAAAAGGACTGCGTCATGCTATTATTTCTCAGGCCTTCCTCCACACAAAAATCACAAGAATGGAAAATGACAAAGGATAAACTCTTCCCAAGCACATGATTTGGCTATGGATGGTTCTTCACCAGCCTGTTTCCCTTTGACTACATCAAACTACCAACTCCCTACCATTGCACTGGGTGGTTCTATTAGGTTTTTTTTTTTCTGAAAAGCCTTCCCAGAGAATCTTAGGAAAAATTCATCACAAGTAGGCCCTCCAAAAACTTTTTTTTTATTAAGATTTTTATTTACTTATTTGAGAGAGAGAGAGAGAGTGAGAGAGCACAGGAGTGGGGAGGAGAGGAAGCAGTTTCCCTGCTTAGCAGGGAGCCTGTCATTGGATTCAATCCACTTCATTCCAGGTCTCCAGGATCATGACCTGAGCTGAAGGCAGACGCTTAACCAGCTGAGCCATCCAGGTGCCCTTCCTCCAAATACTTCTTAGATGAATCAATTAATTAATTTTTAAAATTTAAAAATTTTTAAGAAGATTTTACTTATTTATTTGACAGAGAGAGAGAGAGCACAAGAAGGGGAGTGGCAGACAGAGGGACAGGGAGAAGCAGACTCTCCAAGGAGCAAGGAGCCCTTGTGGTACTTGATCCCGGGACCTTAGGATCATGACCTCCAAATCAATTAATTTAAATTGATATGCATCTGCCTTTTGCTCTCATGCTCCTCTGTTCATTTACCTTTTGTTTTGTAAGAGTTTCTTTTAGAATTCTTCATGAGAATTCCCATCTGTCACCACCATGATAGAATAGGGAGCTCTGTAGGTAAGTGGAGTGCTCAACACCTGGGGGCAGAATTAGACATGAATCAACTTAAGCAAACAAGTGCCTCCTTTCCTGCCCCCAGTGATAAATTGCTTCTCAGAAGCCTTTCCAAAACCAGTGTGCCAGTTGTGGCTAATAAGGCTTCAGGAGACATTCCCCCAACCCTATTCCAGTTTCACAGTGCCCTGGTGAAAGACAGAATTGAGCCTAGCACATGCATACACAGACCACTCTCTGCTCCATTTCCCCAGGGGCAGCAGTGCTACTGGGCCACATGAATCACAGTTGCACAGGACATATCCCAGAAAGCTTGTGAAAGTGAGTGTAAGTGAGAACACCTCAAACCACACTGGCATATGAGGTAGAGGCTGTTTGTGCCTATGCACCTGAGTGGCTTGTCTGGATGCTGTAGTTTAGTCACTAGGGGAATAACACTATGTTTTGTGGCTGGGCCTGTATTTACCCACTCCTCATCAACTCCAATCTTGACATGTATGGAACCCCCTACATTCTTCCCTCAGATGCTTTTAACTTTGCTCTCTGATGCCATTTCCTTCATATGTGGACATGATAGAGTACTTCAGGTAAGTGTACTATTGTTCAAAATGCCAACCTCTGATGGATGAGTGTCTCCTACCAAATATGATGCTCTTATTTTTTTTCTTTTATTTATATTCATTTTTTAAATTATGTATATTTTTAGAAAGAAAAATTTATTTTTAATAATAATTTATTTTATTTTTTCAGTGTTCCAAGATTCATTGTTTATGCCCCACACCCAGTGCTCCATGCAATTTGTGTCCTCAATACCCATCACCAGGGTCACCAATCCCCCCACCTCCCTCCCTCCCCAAACCCTCAGTTTGTTTCTCAGAGTCCAAAGTCTCTCATGTTTCATATCCCTCTCCAATTTACCCCAGTTCACATTTCCTTTCCTTCTTCCACTGTCCTCCATGTTATTTTTTATGCTCCACAAGTAAGTGAAACCATATGATACTTGACTTTCTCTGCTTGGCTTATTTCACTCAGCATAATCTCCTCCAGTCCCATCCATGTTGCTAGAAAAGTTGGGTATTCATCCTTCCTGATGAAGCATAATGCTCCATTCTATATATGGACCATATCTTCTTTATCCATTTGTCAGTTGAAGGGCACCTTGGCTTTTTCCACAATTTGGCGGTAGTGTTCATTGCTGCAGTGAACATTGGGGTACATATGGTCCTTCTTTTCACTACATCTTTATCTTTGGGGTAAATACCCAGTAGTGCAATCGAAGGGTCATAGGGTAGCTCTATTTTTAATTTTTAAAGAAATCTCCACACTGTTTCCCAAAGCGGCTGCACCAATTTGCATTCCCCATTCTCCACAGCCTCTCCAACACTTGTTGTTTCCTGTCCTGTTAATTTTGGCCATTCTGACTGGTATAAGGTGGTATCTCAAAGTGGTTATGATTTGAATTTCCCTGATAGCTAATGATGATGAGCATTTTTTCATGTGTCTGTTAGCCATTTGTATGTCTTCTATGGAGAAGTGTCTATTTGTGCCTTCTGCCCATTTGTTGATGTGTTCATCTTTTTTTTGGTTGTTGAGTTTGAGGAGTTCTTTATAGATCTTGGATATCAGCCCTTTGTCTGTAGTGTCATTTACAAATATCCTTTCCCATTCCATGGGTTGCCTCTTTGTTTTGTTGACTGTTTCCTTTGCTGTGCAGAAGCTTTTTATTTTGATGAAGTCCCTAAAGTTCATTTTCACTTTTGTTTCCTTTGCCTTTGGAGAGGTGTCTTGAAAGAAGTTGCTGTGGCTGATGTCAAAGAGGTTACTGTCTATGTTCTCCTCTAGGATTTTGATAGATTCCTGTCTCACATTGAGGTATTTCATCCATTTTAAGTTTATCTTTGTTTATGGTGTAAGAGAATGGTCGAGTTTCATTCTTCTATACGTAGCTGTCCAATTTCCCCACCACCATTTATTGAAGAAACTGTCTTTTTTCCACTGGATATTTTTTCCTGCTTTGTCGAAGATTGTTTGAACATAGAGTTGAGGGTCTATATCTTGACTCTCTATTCTGTTCCATATGTCTATGTGTCTGTTTTGTGCCAGTACCATGCTGTCTTGGTGATCCCAGCTTTGTAATAAAGGCTTGAAATCAGGTAATGTGATGCCTCCAGCTTTGTTTTTCTTTTTCAACATTTCCTTAGCAATTCTGGGTCTTTTCTGGTTCCATATAAATTTTAAGATTGTTTGTTCCAGCACTTTGAAAAGTGTTGGTGGGGTTTTGATCAGGATAGCATTCAAAGTATAGATTGTTCTGGGCAGTACAGACATTTTATTTATTTTTTATTTATTTTTTTATTTTTAATTTATTTATTTGACAGAGAGAAACATAGCCAGAGAGAGAACACAAGCAGGGGGAGTGAGAGAGGGAGAAGCAGGCTTCCCGCCGAGCAGGGAGCCCGATGTGGGACTCGATCCTGGGTCTCCGGGATCATGACCTGAGCCGAAGGCAGTCGCTTAACCAACTGAGCCACCCAGGCGCCCCAGTACAGACATTTTAACAATGTTTATTCTTCTGATCCATGAGCATGGAATGCTTTTCCATCTTTTTGTGTCTTCTTAAGTTTCTTTCATGAGAGTTCTGTAGTTCCTTCAGTACAGATCCCATTCACTATAGCACCAAAAAACCATAAGATACTTTGGAATAAACCTAACCAAAGAAGTTAAGGATCTGTACTTGAGAAACTACAGAACTTTAATTATGTATTTTATGCTATGTTAATCAGTATATAAACTTTAATCACTTGTATCTTCTTGATGGATTGCATTTTATGAATATAAATTAAATTAGCCATCTTTATCTGGTTTACCATTTTTGGATTAAATTCTACTTCGTCTAACTTATTAAATTATTTTCATTAAATGAAATATCCTAATCTATAATAATTGGATCCCAGTCTTCTGCCTTGGCCTTGAGAAGGAATAATGCATTGAGAGATGAACCTAATTTCTGATCTCAGCTTGAGAGTATCAATAAGTGAATACATGGTTTTGGTATATATGAATTAGTGAAATAGTCCAAGAGGGGAAATCTGTAAAGGTCTTGAGTCCTTGACAAACACCAGAGCCAACACAACTAATGACATTCATTTCCCTTTCATACTTCTTTGAAACTCGAACTCACTTCTCTACTTCTTCTAAAGTTGGGAAATGTCAGGCCCTGTAGAGTTGAGTTGGGGGCCAGGATAAACCATTGACACTTTCTGGACACCCCATAAGCTACATGTTCTCCCAAAGGAAACAATGTTCCTTCAGTGAAAGGAACTGAACTCTGCCATGACGAGAGATGGGGAAATGGGAGGAAAGGTGGTAGGTATACTTTATCTTTGTTCATAAATAAATATGCCTCATTTTCATTTTTGATTGAATCATGTGGACTAAGAAGAAGTGGGAGAGGGAGAGCAAATCTTAAGCAGATTCGCCACTGAGCACAGAGCCCGATGTGAGACTCAACCTCATAACCCTGAGATCACAACCTGAGCTGAAATCAAGAGTCAGACACTTAACTGACTGAGCCATCCAGGCACACAGTGAAAGTTTATTTCTAAATCCAGCCATCATGCTGAGAAAAATACAAGTTTATGAAGAAGTACATGAGTGTTGCAATTAACAGCTCCATCTGAGCTCCAAGCCAATGGCCAACAATGCAAGTGGACCCTTCCAAGAACCTAGCCTCATTCAGTATTTGATGCCAATATCTGGCTGCAATTTTATGAGCAACTCCATGTAAGAACCACCTAGCTGAACTCACAGAGTGTAGTGAGCTATGAGAGATAATAATAAAGATGGCTGATATTCTTAGATAGGCATAGTACTGACTCTGTGGCCCCACAGATGATAAAACTATCACAAACTTAATCTGCTTTTTCTCTTCCTTTTCTGAACATTACAGGTACCAAAAAAAAAAAAATGTTTGTTCTGCTCTATCCCTTTTCCTCCCACCTTCCTTTCTTAGAAACCTGATTTCTACCATTCAAAGATTGTTTTCACTATCTGTGGTTTCTGTTTACCGTTAGATTCCTTTTTAATTCCCTTGTTTCTAAGAATTCATTGAAGAAAGATATGTTTTTATAAACTCTTCCATCATATATCTTTGCAACACTCAAGAATTGAACCCCACAAACTCACTTCTCGATAGTACAAGTGTGAAGGGAGAGCAATTAAGTGAAATCCAAGTGAATTTGTCTTTATGGTCTATGTCCTGAATATCAAGAACTTAGATGAGCACAATTAAGAAAAAAATGCAAAATTATATATATAATTATATATATTTACATAAATATATATAATTATTGGATATTAGCATTGGTTTTACTAAAAATGAGGAAAGTGGAATGGAGATTAAAAGTTCATTCAGAAAATATTTATAAGGGTATTTTCCATTCTGTATTAGATTTCTGTTCAACCTGCAATCAGTCATAGCTGTTTGGTAAGGATTCAATCCATTCACATGATTTCTGGTAACATTTTATAATGAATAACACACAAGCCTAGCTTGATGAGAAGGATGCTTTCCTGGCAAAATTGGAATGTATTGATAAAATTGAACATTTCCCTCACTTCTTAAAAAAAATTATATTGACAAACTGTGCAGCCTCATTTAGTGAGTTATGTGATGAACAAATTATGTACAGTTTCCAAAATGTAGGATGAGTTTTAAACAACAGATGAAAAAATTGAAACAAAAGAAAAAAAAAAAAACTGATTTAGGGAATGCCACCAGAAACTAAGATATAATGTCAGAGTAGTGCTTTCATGACGAAATATAGAAAAACTATACTGGAGTGTTCTCACAAGGGCATATGAAAAACTTGGTACTTTCAACTTCTCAGGAAGTTTTCTATGAGTAGAAATTATTTAAGTTGAAGTACTGCCTGCTAACCAAGTTTATAATGTCCACTATTTTTTGATAGAATTACCACAAACATAAAATTTAATCAATTATAAATATACCTATGCATATGACATTAATCATTCGTAGATTTAACTTAATATCGAACATTGTAGTAGTTGTCTCACCCTTATCTTACTCAAAACTTCCTTCTTTATTTTTATAGCAAAATGTAGAAGTAGTTGGATGATTTTGAAAACCTTCTTTGAAGAACTGCTGATTGGCATTTTTGGACAACAATAAAAAATACGTGAATTTTGGACCAAAAGCTATCTGGTTGGGTAGATTTCATGTGAATGAGAGTAAATCACAGCTTTTTGAGACTGATCAGTCTCCCTCATTTTAAAAATGAAAAAGAGGTCATATCTACTGTGAAAAATTATTGAAGTACATAACACACTCCAAGTTGTAAATCTCCGACCTCTTTCACCCATCTGTGTTAGGTGTCTCTCTGTGCTGTTTTTCAGCATCTGATAACCAACTCATTGTATAATATTCCATCTGTCTAATGAGTTATTATCTCACATGTTTCTTATGGGCAGGGGCAGTGTCTTACCCGACATGGTGTGCCCAGTGCTTATGCACATCACCGTAGCTGAACTAGGCTTTCAGTGAATGAATGCATGCATGAATGTATAAGACATTCAAGGTGGTTCACTTTTGTTTGAATTTATGTATTAAACAGTACATATATTACAGAACATTTCCAACATCACAGAAAATTTTATTGGACATTGCTACAGTAGATGCAATAAGAAACAGTAACCAGATGTTGTTCTGGATGAAGAAAGGATATTTTTTACAGGAGAGTTGCAAGAATTACATGTTCTGTTTGTTTAAATATGGTATAGTTACCTTCTGAGAATGCTGCACACCCATCTTAATGTGACTTCAATGCTTCACAGTATACAAATCTTACCTTTTTATCATAAGTAATAATAAATCATCTTCATGTTGAATGTTAGAGAGACTTTTTATATTTATAAAGGGTAATGTGACCAAACCAAGATCTTCTAGAACAAGTTGACTGGTAGTACAAAAACAGTACTAAATATGACTATGTGCTGAGGGAGCTCCAGCTGACCTATTTGTGAATAATTTTATTTTTTTAAAGGTTTTATTTATTTGACAGAGAGAAACACAGCCAGAGAGGGAACACAAGCAGGGGGAGTGAGAGAGGGAGAAGCAGGCTTCCTGCCGAGCAGGGAGCTCGATGTGGGACTCAATCCTGGGTCTTCGGGATCATGACATGACCCAAAGGCAGTCGCTTAACCAACTGAGCCACCCAGGCGCCCCATATTTGTGACTAATTTTAAATTAAGAAGAAAGTTAGCCTAAAGCTTTGGTATCTTTTTTCCCCCCAAGATTCTGTGATTTTATAAATTGTTAAATGCTTCAATAACAATCCTCAGGGAAACTGTGATATTCAGCTAAGTGAGAGATACAAAGCTAGTGATATCCCAGTTTTGGAAACAGATTCCCAGATATTTTTCCAAAAGAAGAGAAATGAACATTAGCATGATATTCAAATATAAGTTCGGTAGATACAGATCAGTATAAGTTCGGTAGATACAGATCAGTATCTACCAAACTTGATATTTATTTTTTATTTTTTTTTAAAGATTTTATTCATTTGACAGAGAGAGACACAGCCAGAGAAGGAACACAAGCAGGGGGAGTGAGAGAGGGAGAAGCAGGCCTCCCGCCGAGCAAGGAGCCCGATGTGGGACTCAATCCTGGGTCTCCGGGATCATGACCTGAGCTGAAGGCAGTCGCTTAACCAACTGAGCCACCCAGGTGCTCCTGTACTTGATATTTAAATATCATGCTAATGTTCATTCCTTTTAAGTGCTCATAAAAAGTTCTTGCACAGGCGAAAGAGTGTGAGATCATTTGACACTGATCTGAAACCCTTGCAGTTTCTGAGGACACTGCTTCCGAGAGTCGGCTCTCTAACCCCCCAGGTCTTTATCAGTACCTGTGTCTCCACATAAGTCCTGCCCTTGTTGAGATTTAGAAGACAATACTAATTCAGCATAAATAGTTCAATAAGTCATTGTTTTATTTTCTAAGACTTGAACTAGCAAAGAAAGAATGTGTATATCAGCAAAGAAAACATTCCTCTAATTGGTTTTCTCATCCCAAGCAATACTCTTTACCTTTTGACACACAACTTGTCTGCTATTTTAGCGGTTCTGCTTCTGTAGTCGAAATGAACTTTTGTATAATTTTATTAAAGGAGAGAATCAGGAAGATAGTGGGCTACAAGAATCCAGAGCTCATCTCCTCCCATGAACACACTGAGGCAACCACTACAGTAATACAACTTACTCTGAAAATGATCCGGGGACTGGCAGAACAAACCTCCACAGCTAGTCATAGAGAGAATTCCACATCAAGAAGGGTAGGAGGGGTAGGGATTTAGTTGAGAACCTAATCCTGGAAGGACAAACCACAAGCAGAAGGGACCTCACAAGCATGGAGGACAGAGGGATCATATCCCACACTGGGTACCGTCCACCATAGGGACTTGCCCTGGGAAGAAAGGCCCCACGAGTCTGGCTCTGAAAACCAGTAGGGCTTAATTCCAGGAATTCTCAGCAGGGCTTAATTCTGGGAGAGTAAGAGGATGATAAGAAACTGAGTCCCCGGGGCACCTGGGTGGCTCAGTTGGTTAAGCGACTGCCTTCAGCTCAGGTCATGATCCTGAAGACCAGGGATGGAGCCCAACATCGGGCTCCCTGCTCTGCAGGAACCCTGCTTCTCCTCTCTCACTCCCCCTGCTTGTGTTCCCTCTCTGGCTGTGTTTCTCTCTGTCAAATAAATAAAATCTTTAAAAAAAAAAAGAAAAAATAAACTGAGTCCTTGCCATCAAAGAACCAGCATACTAAGTAACTCAGCCTACAACACTGCATAGAAGGAGCAGTGTGGAAAGCACCTGGGGTATTTGTGAAAGAGATCTATTGGCCAATCTTAGAATGTATGCTGGAGGGGCGAGGATCTGCAGGAGATTTCTCCGTGAGCAACAGTGCTGGCAGGTGCCATTTTCCTCCTCCCTCAGCCCAGTAGCCAGATACTTGCAGGAGGCAGCTCAAAAATCTCCATCTATCTTGCTAGCATCATGTGCCCTGCCCCCACATTCCCCTGTGGACCCAACCCACCCATTTATTCAGTCATTCCCCATAGCAACTCCCGTTCCACCACATTGTCAGGCAGCCCTTACTGGGACCAGCACCACTCCAAAGTAGTGAGGAAGTGTGAGGAAGATAACACACACACCAGCACATCTGTAGTTCCAGAGCTGGACCTTTTAGCTAGCTGTGCAGGGAGTAAGCCCTTCCCTTTAGTGCACCTAAAACTGTGACACACAGGTTAACTTCAGATAGCTGGGCTGACTGCCAGCCCTGTGCACCAACTAGCCATGGCAATGGTAAAAGCCCTCTCAATAGCATAGGGAGGAAACCCTGCCCAGTGTGCCCACAGAAGGCAAAGCAGTCACAGCTCAGCCACAACAGGAAGACACACAGTTCACACAGGGAACACCCTTGTAGTGTGTGGCCTAGTGATCAGGGGGATGGCACTATAGGGCACCATAAGACCTCTACATAAGACCACTACTTTCAAGGTCGGGAGACATTTGTTGACCTACCTAATACATAAAAACAAACATAGAGTTAGAAAAGAAATTAGGAGACAGAGGAATATGTTTCAAATGAAAGAAAAAAACAAAATCAGAGTAAAAAATCTAAATGAAACAGAGATAAGCAATATGCCTGATAAAGAGTTCAAAGTAATGATCATAAAGATACTCACTGGACTTGAGGAAAGAGTAGATGGACTCAGGAAGTACCTTGCAAAGACAAAGAAAATATAAAAAAGACCTGGTGGAGGTGAAGAATTCAGTCACTGAAATGAAAAAATATGCTTAGAATGAATCAGCAGCAGATTAGAGAATGCTGAAGAATGGAGCAGCAATCTGGAAGACAGCGTAGTGGAGAGCAGCTAAGCTGAACAGCAAAAGGAAAAAAAAAGAATAATAATAAAGGGAGAATAGGTTGAAGGAATTCCGTAACATCTTCAAGCATAATCATATTCACTTCATAGGGATTTCAGAAGGAGAAGAGAGAGAAGGAGTCAGAAACTTATTTAAAGAAATAATACTGAACATTTCCTAATATGGGGAAGGAAACAGACACACAGACCCAGGAATCACAGAGAACCCTAACAAGATTAACACAAGGAGGTCCATATGAAGACACATAATAATAAAAATGGCAGAAAGCAATGATAAAGAGAGCTTTAAAACCATCAAAAAGAAAGAGTTACACACAAAGGAAAACCCATAAATTCGTTGATTTTTCAGGAAAAGTTTGCAGGCAGGAAGAGTGGCAAGGTATATTCAAAGTGCTGAAAAGAAAAAAAAAAAACTACAACTAAGGATACTCTATCCAGCAAGGTTATTATTCAAAATTAAAGGAGAGATAAAGAGTTTTTCAAACAAACAAAAGTTAAAGGAAAATATTACCAGTAAACCAGCCTTACAAGGAATGCTAGAGTGAATTATTTAAGTGGAAAGCAAAGGCCATATTAAAAGAACATTAGAAAAGAAAAAAATTCACAGGTAAAAGCAAACACATAGTAAAGCTAGTAGATTAATTATTGATAAAGCCGGTATAGAGGTTAGAATTCAAAAGTAATAAAATCGGGAGCCTGTGTGGCCCAGTTGTTAAGCATCTGCCTTCGGCTCAGGTCATGATCCCGGAGTCCCAGGATAAAGCCCCGCATCAGGCTCCCTGCTCACTGGGAAGCCTGCTTCTCCCTCTCTCACTCTTTTGCTTATGTTCCCTCTCTCACTGTGTCTCTCTCTGTCAAATAAATAAAATCTTTAAAAAACTGTAAAAACCTAAAGTAATAAAATAAATTATATCTACAAAATTAGTCAAGAGATACACAAAAATGCAAAATATTTTATCATATACATAAAACATGGAGAAGGGAATAAAAATTCAGTGCTTTTAGAAAGTGTTCAAATTTAGGTGATCATCAGCTTTATAGAGACTGTTCTACACATAGGATTTATATATGAACCCAATGGTAACCACAAATCAAAATACTAGATGAACAAAAATAGAGAAAGAAATCCAAGTATAACACTAAAGAAAGCCATCAAACAACAGGGAAAGAGAGTAAGTGAAGAAGAAAGGAAAAGGGAAGCCCTACAAAAATAACCATAAAACAATAAACAAAAAGGCAATAAGTACATGCCTATCAATAATTATTTTAAATGTAAATGGACTATGTTCCAATCAAAAGACAAAGGATGACTGAATGGATAAAAGCAAAGACCCATCTATATACTGCCTACAAGAGACTTGCTTCAGACCTAAAGACACATATAAACTAAAAGTAAAATGGTGGAAAAAGATATTTCATGTAAATGAAAGAAAAAAATCCACAGTAGCAATGCTTATGTCAGACAAAATTGTAACAAGAGACAAAGAAAGGCATTATTTAATAAAGGGATAAATCCAAAAAGAAGATACAACAATTGTGAATATCTATGCATCCAACATAATGACACTTAAATATATAAAGCAAATCTTTTTTTTTTTTTAAAGATTTTATTTATTTGACAGAAACACAGCCAGACAGGGAACACAAGCAGGGGGAGTGAGAGAGGGAGAATCAGGCTTCCTGCCGAGCAGGGAGCCCGATGTGGGGCTCGATCCTGGGTCTCCGGGATCATGACCTGAGCTGAAGGCAGTCGCTTAATTAACTGAACCACCCAGGCGCCCCTATAAAGCAAATCTTAACAGACTACATAAAGGTAGAAATTGATCAAATATATTAATATATGTAATAAGGAATTATCCAAAATATATAAAGAACTTATAGAAATCAACACCAAAACAAATAATCCTATTTAAAAATTGGCAGAGAACTTAAACATTTTTCCAAAGAACACATACGTGAAAAGATACTCAACATCACTAATCATCAAGAAAATGCAAATAAAAACCACAACAAGATACTTCCTCACACCAGTGAGAATAGATAGTATCAAAAAGACAATAAATAACAGGTGTTGGCAAGAATATATATAGAGAAAAGGAAATTTGGGTATAGTTGGTGGGAATGTAAAATGATACAGTCACTATGAAAAACAGTATGGAGTTTAATTAAATATCAAAAATAGAATTTTGGGCATATACCCAAATAAAACAAAAAAAATAATTTGAAAAGATGTATGACCTCTGTGTTTATTACAGCTTCATGTATCAGCCAAGATATTGGAAGCAACCTTGGTGTCCATGGATAGAAAAATAGATAAAAAAAGAGGGGGAAGTTATATAAACAAGTTTATTGTAAAAACACACACAAACACACACACACACATACACACGCACGCACACACACATGGAATGGAATATTACTCAGCCATAAAAAGGATGAGACCATGTCACATGTAAGAATATGGATGGACCTAGAGGATACCATGCTAAGTGAACCAAGTCAGAGAAAGACAAATACCAAAGGATTTCACTTATATGTGGAATCTGAAAAACAAAATAAATGAATAAGCAAAAAATATAAATAAATAAATGAAAGCAGCAGCAGATCTATACAGAGAACAAACTGGTTTGTGAGGGGGAAGGGCATATGGGTGAAAAGGAGTGGAAGATACAGGTTTCCAGTTATAAGATGAGTAAGTCACAGAGATGAAAGGTACAGCACAAGGAATATAGTCAATGGTACAGTAGTAGTGTTATCTGGTGACAGATGGTAGCTACACTTGTGGTAAGCATAGCATATAGAATTGCTGAATCACTAAATTGTACCCTTGAAATTAATTTAACATTATGTGCCAGCTATACTACAGTAAAAGCAAAAAAAAAAAAAAACCCACAAAATCTTTTAAACATTCTTTACACTTCCATGAGAGATGTCATATTTTCCAGTATTCATGAAGAAACATTTTTCATATTCATTTATCAAAATAAATATTTCTTGAGAGAGTATTATTAAGGGTCTGGGCCACCAACAAGATACACATAATCTCTGCCTTCATGGGAATTATAGTGCAGTGGGGGAGAGAAACATAAAACAATGATATATAGGAATAACTACATACTTACCATTTGTTCAGGGTTAAAATGAAATCATAGACAGAAATCTCCCCTGTGGAAGTGACTTTTTTTTTTGGCTATCAAAAAATCTCTCCATTTATTTAATTATTTAACTCAACTCAGTGATGTTTTATAGTTCTGTGTGTAGATTTACATTTATTCCTGGGTATTTGTTGCTTTTGATATTATTGTCCATAGCATTGTATTTTTAAAATTTTTTTATTGTTACTTAAATTTTTTTTCCCAGTGTTCCAAGATTCATGTGACTTGAAGATGAATGGAACTGAGCCTGGTTGGGAAGCCTGTGGGAGGGGCCTTCTAAACTGATACCATCCTTATTGGGGGCAGAGAGGCCAGCAGCACACGCTTCATTTAGATATAACTAAACTAGTTAGGAAATAATTAGATGGAACTGGATTTTACATATCAAAGAAAAGGATCTTTTTGGTTATTTCTGGAGTACTCAAAAAAGCTGCAGAACGTGCCCAAGATTTCATCCAAGGATGGAGAATGAGTAGGCACAGTCATTCAAGTTTGAAGGTCCAGGGGAAAAAAAGGATTGCATAATAATTTTATCCTACCAAATCCTGCTCATTCAGTAAAAGAACTAGGAAAGATTTTGTTTGCTACAGATTTGTATTTAGCAAGCATTCGCTGAATACCATGTGGGGAATGAGTTAGAGAGAGGAAAGACATGGAGACGTGTCTTTAGATTTTGTTTGCTACAGATTTGTATTTAGCAAGCATTCCCTGAATACCATGTGGGGAATGAGTTAGAGGGAGGAAAGACCTGGAGGTCTCAAGGAGACCTTTGGGGGATCAATAAGCCTGGGGAAAGATGACAGAAGTCTGGAGGAGGTTTGACAGCAGGAGGGTTGAAAAGAAGTGCAAATATGTGAGGCATAAATATAAATACATAAAAAACAAAAACTGCTTATGAATTTGGTGATACTTTTAAGTGTGTGTGTTTATTATGCCAACATCTTCACACACTGGAAAAATAGTAAAACACTTTGTGTATTTTGAGTCCTCTGAGTTGCAGCTGCCAAGATGGGATTCAGCACCCCTGGAGTTTTACTGGGGGAAGGCCTGAGGAGAGGAAATGAGGGCCAGGTGCCTGGGGGAGCTGTGACCTGCAGCTCAAGTCTCACCCCAGGGGTAAAGGAGAGAGTTCCCGCAGCTCCCCCACCATTTAGCCAGGTTCTAGGGCTGGTTCCCTGAATAGTGGTTACCCTTTTAAGCTATAGGTTTTGTTTCTGTGTCTCAGGGAGGGCAAATCTTCTCCTGGGCTCTCAGTACCATCCCTCCCCATTGCATCTGGCAGGGTGGAGGGTGGGGGTTCCCTTCATGACCCTGTATCCATCTCTCTTGCTGTTCTCTATATGATAGCTCTATATTTTGTTGTACAGAAGATGTTCATCAGTCCTCAGTCCTTTAGGAGGAATTTTCTTTAAACAGGTATAGATTTTATGTATCTGTGAAGGAGGTGAGTTTAGGGTCTTCCTATTTTCCATGTTGGAGCAGAACACAAAAAGGTCCTTTAAAAAAAAGAAATTGCTTGGAAAAACTGTTTTTAGCTCCTTAAATTCATGACACTAAGGCCAAACATGGGCTTTTACACATTATTTCTCCCCAAAGAACAGGCTCAAGTGTGTGATTTGGATGAAAGATTTGGAGAAGAGGAAAATCACAATATGAAATAGAAACAGCATCAGGAATGTCAGAATTCCATTTTCTCAAATACTAGTCCTTGACGTAAACAATAAGCATTCCTTAAGAGGAAAACTCAGAGAAAAGGGAAGTGTGTGTCTTTTGTACTCTAGCCAAGGCTTTGTGAAGAAAATGGTAATAGAAGACCAAGAAATGCAAACCCAAAGTGAGCGCTTTCCTCTGGGTTAAGTGTTTGGAGAGAAAGCTCCAGATGGGATAAATTTCCCCACATGGTGGTTCAAGAAGAGATGGAAATTTGGATTTGAATGTGAAATATCCTACAGTTTTGTGTGGACAACTAATTTAATTTAAAAAAAACAAATAGTGTTCAGGCCAAGATCTTCAGCCAAAGAGTGCTTCCTTTGTGTTGTTACACCTTCTTCCTTTGCTCCAGTTATGCTTTTACCACTCATTTTGTCTCAGAGCCTGCTCAACTCTTGACTTCTTGGGTTCCGACTCCTGCTCTAAATGCCATGCATGCCTTTGACCTTAACAAAACATTTCTCCACAAACAAGGGGTGAATGAGGTTACAGGTTTTCCAGCTCTTGGTCCACAAATATGTGGACTTCCAATTCTACCACCAGATGTCCGGGCCAGACCCTAAGAGCAAGTAGACAGGGTTTCATGCCAACAAAAAGTGACAGCCCCCCAAACACCCTGAGGCCTTGCCAGATCTGTACAGGCATAACTTATTATCTTGCCAGCAGAAGAGTGAGATAAATGAGAACTCGCAGGACCAACAAAAACCAAAGGATCAGGACAAAAAGAAGCTCAGACATCATGGAACCTTGGCCCAAACTTGATGGCAAAAGGAGAGTGCTGAGGTCACACTCTAGATGTCTTGGTTGGATCAGAAAGCTCCAGAAAGAGCCAATGGTTTAAAATTTTCCCTTCATTCTGGGCCAAAAGTTCTTAATTCCAAGGAGGAAGTATGGCAGAAAGAAGGAGGGAACCTCAGAGCAGAACCAGCTCCTGGACTCTGATTTATGGGCATGACTGCTGGATTTGGGCATGTGACAATAGATCACCATTTTCTTGTATTTGCTGACACAATTTTGAAGCCCTCATCCCACCTCTGGACTCTTGGCCAGGGCTCAGCTTTGAAGAGACAAAATAATAATAATGGGGACTGATTGTGAAGGAACATGTCAGCAAGTATGACATTCATGAGGATTATATTTGGGGGAGATGAACTGCAAAAAATTGAATATTGAAACTAGCAGTTGTCAGAATTCTTCCTCCAATCCACACATGTTCTTGCAAAGCTTTATAATAAATATCTATTAACTAGAAGTAGAGAGCAGTGAGTCAGTAGTCATCACCAGACATCTGGCTTTGGAAGCACCTTTGCTGAAGAGAACACAACTTATGCAACTGAATCTGAGCAGCCTTCATTCTCGGTGGTCTTGAACATCATTGCACTCAGAGAAAGGAATCACTTTGCTATTTTATTATGGTTTCCTTATATTGCTGCATAAAACATTTTGGCTCTGTGACTTTCTGGACTTTTCTCTTTTACAACCAACAATCCCACTGAAATGTGAAATGGACCTACAGTTAACAAAGGCAATGTCTCATCTAATTTCTCTGATGTTATTTAGGCTTAAAGAAGTGAGACAACATCATACAGAGTACAAAGCAGAGGAGCAGAGAGACCTGGGTTTGCTCCCAGCTTTGTGCCTGCAAAGTTGCTCATTCGAAACCTAAAGTCAGTCACAACTATTGTCTCGGTCTTAGATGGAGTTGTCTTTTGAATGATGGGGTAGAATTATATCATCTCCAACCGCCCTGGTTGCACTATCACTCTACTGCTGAACTCAGGCTGACATCTGAGACAGACTCAGGGGACTTATCTTCAAGTTTTCATTCCTGTAATGATATGTGGATGAGTGGGGGTCAAAGTGTTTGGAAGATAATTTGGAAATTTTCCCATGTAGCCATCAAGAGGAAAGAGTTCAGAGTCTTTTTGTACCATTTCTGCTGGGTATTCCTTATTTCTCTGGACAAGAAATGTAGGTTTGAGAATATCTTCAAAAATAGTATGGCACTCTCCTTATCCTCTACCGCTGGAGGTTCCACTTGGTAACAAAGTTCTGAAAGAGATGTGGGAATCCAGCCAAGCAGTAGCACTCACAGAAAGGAGGATTTGAGAATCGGCTGACAGGCAGCAGGGGGTCCATTTTGAACATCTTCAGATACTTTAGAGAAATTGTGCTCTTTCAATGAGGAAAATCCTCACATATACAAAAACATACCCACTACCTATTTCCTGATCCACTGCAGAACACCAGTCTCTTCTCACCATTCTTTCAAAACATAAACTATACCATGACACCCATAATGTTTCCATTTCAACTTATAAGACAATATTTTTAAGATCCTTGGAAGCTAGATTGACAACCACCAGACTACGATTTCTTTTTTTTTTTTAATTAATCATTCTGTGGTTGTTTCATATCTATTTCTGGGTAGCAGTTCACTCCAAATCTTAGTGCTTGAAGCAACAATTTATTATTTCTCATGGTTCTGTGTGTTGATGGAAAGGTTTTTCTGCTAGGCTCATCTGGGCTCACTCCTTATGTTGCATTCAGCTGGAGAGAGTCCCTGACTCCTTCACTGATGTCTGGCAGTTGATCCTGGCTGTTTACTAGAGGACCTTGGTTCTCCTCTGAGAGGCCTCTTATCTTCTGGTAGGCTAGACTGGTTTCCCTACATGGTGGTTTCAGAGCAGCACTTCAAGGGGACAAAGTGGAAGCCACAAACTTCTTAGAGCCTAACCTCAGAAGTTCTACATTCTTTCTGCCACATCCATTGGTAAAAGTAAGTCACAAGTCCAGAGCAGAGTTAGGAAGTGATTAAAGAGACTATCTCTTATGGGAGGCACAGCAAAGTCAAAGAGACATGTGTGCAGGAATTGGAGGGCTGGTTGCTGTTCTCTTTACTGCCACCACTGCAGATAACTTTTAAAATGTTTTGAAAAAGTAAAACATTATAACAATGGGAAAAGTGGAAAATGTAGCAATAATAATAAATAAGGAAATAAAAATCACCTCTAATCCCACCACCCCAAGAAAATGATTGTTAATAGCATCAATGTAGGTATGTCCAGCATTTTTCTATACATCTTTACATCAGGTGAAAAAAGAAACATACTGGGGTGACTGGATGACTTAGCTGTTAAGCGTCTGCCTTCAGCTCAGGTCATGATTTCAGAGTCCTGAGATGGGGCACCGCACTGGGCTCCCTGCTCAGTGGGAAGCCTGCTTCTTCCTCTCTCACTCCCCTTGCTTGTGTTCCCTCTCGAGCTGTGTTCCTCTCTGTCAAAAAATAAATAAAATCTTTTAAAAAATACATACTGATTTTTATTATACAATAGTATGTCCTAAACATTTTCTCATAATATACCCGTATCTCATATCTCATATTTAATGTGCCATAATTTATATATTTTGTGTATTTTTACTGCTATAAATAATCACATAGAGAACTTTTTCATAAAAATCTCTGTGCACATTTTGGATTATTTCTTTTTTTATATGTTTAAGTTTATTTATTTATTTATTTTCCACAACCTAGCAACCCTGTCCCTCCTCCACCACTCCCGAGCAACCCTTAGTTTGTTTTCTGAGATTAAGAGTCTCTTATGGTTTTTTCCCCTCCCCAATCCCATCTTGTCTCATTTTTTCCTCTCCCTATGCCCCATGACTCCTGCCCTGCCTCTCAAATTCCTCATATCAGAGAGATGATATGATAATTGCCTTTCTCTGATCGACTTATTTTGCTCAGCATAATATCTTCCAGTTCCATCCACATCGTTGGAAATAGCAGGATTTCATTCTTTTGATGGCTGCACAGTATATATATATCACATCTTCTTTGTCATTCATCTGTTGATAGACATATAGGTTCTTTCCATAGTTTGACTATTGTGGACCTTGCTGCTATAAACATTCAGGTGCATGTGCCCCTTTGGATCAGTACATTTGTATCTTTAGGGTAAATATCCAGTAGTGCAATTGCTGGGTCATAGGGTAGCTCTATTTTCAACTTTTTGAGGAATCTCCATAATGTTTTCTACAGTGGCTGCACCAGCTTGCATTCCAACCAAGAGTGTAGAAGGGTTCCCCTTTCCCCACATCCTCTCCAACATCTGTCATTTCCTGACTTGTTAATTTCAGCCATTCTGCTTGGTGTGCAGTGGTATCTCACCGTGGTTTTGATTTGTATTTCCCTGATACTGAGGGATGTTGAGAACTTTTTCATGTGTCAGTTGGCTATTTAGATGTCTTTTTGGAGAAATATCTGTTCATGTCCTCTGCCCATTTCTTGATTAGATTATTTGTTCTTTGAGTTTTGAGTTTGAGGAGTTCTTTATAGATTTTGGATACTAGCCCTCTACCTGATATGTCATTTGAAAATATATTCTCCCATTATGTTGGTTGTCTTTTGGTTTTGTTGACTTTTCTTTTGTTGAGCAAAAGCTTTTGATCTTGATGAAGTCCCAGTAGTTCATTTTGCCCTTGCTTTCCTTGCCTTTGGCGATGTTTCTAGAAAGAACTTGCTGTGACTGAGGTCAAAGAAGTTGTTGTCTGTGCTTTCCTCAAGGATTTTGATGGATTCCTGTCTTTCATCCATTCTGAGTCTATTTTTGTGTGTGGTGTAAGGAAATGGTCCAGTTTCATTCTTCTGCATGTGGTTGTTCAATTTCCCTAATACCATTTGCTGAAGAGACTGTCTTTTTTCCATTGGACATTCTTTCCTGCTTTGCCAAAGATGAGTAGACTATAGAGTTGAAGGTCCATTTCTGGGCTCTCTATTCTGTTCCATTGATCTGTGTGTCTGTTTATGTGCCAATAGCATACTGTCTTGATGATTACAGCTTTGTAATAGAATTTGAAGTCTGGAATTGTGATACCACCAATTTTGGTTTTCTTTTTCAACATTCCCCTTGCTGTTCAGGGTCTTTCCTGATTCCATATAAATTTTATGGTTATTTGTTCCTTTTCTTTGAGAATTTTTCTTTGAGAAGTATTTTGATAGGGATTGCATTAAATGTGTAGATTGCTCTAGGTACCATAGACATTTCCACAATATTTCTTTAAATGTTTGGTAAAAGTCTCCTGGGAAACCGTCTGGCCCTGGGCTCATGTTTGTTGGGAGATTTTTGATGACTGCTTCAATCTCCTTACTGGTTATGGGTCTGTTCAGGTTCTCTATTTCTTCCTGGTTCAGTTTTGGTAGTTTATATGGCTCTAGGAATGCGTCTATTTCTTCCAGATTGTCAAATTTGCTGATATATAGCTGCTCATAATATGTTCTTCTAATTGTATGTATTTCTTTGGTATTGTGATCGGTCCTCTTTCATTCATGGTTTTATTAATTTGGGTTCTTCCTCTTTTCCTTTTTGATAAATCTGGCCAGGGGTTTATCAGTCTTGTTAATTCTTTCAAAGAACCAGCTCCTAGTTTCATTGATTTGTTCTACTGTTCTTTTGGTTTCTATTTCATTGATTTCTGCTCTGATCTTTATTATTTCTCTTCTCCTGCTGGATTTAGGCCTTTTTTCCTGTTCTTTCTCCAGCAAATATTTGCTCCAATATGTCTTCTGCTCCTCTCTATCTTTCTTCTCCTTCTGGGATCCCAATTATTCTAATATTGTTTCATCTTATGGTATCACTTATCTCTTGAATTCTCCCCACATGGTCCAGTAGTTGTTTGTCTCTCTTTTTCTCAGCTTCTTTATTTTCCATCATTTGGTCTTCTATATCACTAATTCTCCCTTCTACTTCATTTATCCTAGCAGTAAGAGCCTCCATTTTTGATTGGACTTCACTAATAGCTTTTTTTTATTTCAACTTGCTTAGATCTTTGTTCTTTTATTTCTTCAGAAAGGGATCCTCTAATATCTTCTATGCTTTCTTTGAGCCCAGCTAGCACCTTGATAATCATCATTCTGACTCTACTTCTGACATATTACTAATGTCCCTATTGATTAGGTCCCCCTTTTTGATTAGGTGCTTCTTTTTCTTTCTTTTTTTTTTTTGAGGTGGGTTTTTCTGCCTTGTCATTTTATCTAGATAAGAATAGATGAATGAGAGAATGAAATACTAAAAGGGTAGTGATGACCCCCCCAAATATACACTAACCAATATATACTAATCAGAAGAAACCCAAAACTGGAGGGAGAAGAAAGGAAAAAAAATCTATCTCTATCTATATTTATTGATATCTATTTCTCTCTATATATATATGATTAGGCTGGTGAATAGAACAGAGCTACACACTTGATCTTGGGTATATTTTGGTCTGTTAGATAATTGCCTCCCAAAATTTTAAAGAAAGAAAAACTTATACATGTACAAAACTAAGGGTATACATGATGAACGGATGGAATATGAGTGTAAAGATGAAAATTAAGAAAAGATTCTAGGGGCGCCTGGGTGCTCAGTTGGTTAAGCGACTGCCTTCGGCTCAGGTCATGATCCTGGAGACCTGGGATCGAGTCCCACATCGGGCTTCCTGCTCGGCGGTAAGCCTGCTTCTCCCTCTCTCTTTAAATCTTTAACAAAAAAAAAAAGAAAAGATTCTAAAAAAGGAATTGATAAGATAATAAGTTTGTTGGGGAAAGAAAGAAAAAGGAAAGAATGTGATAAGACTGGAAACTAGAACAAAGCCATGTGCTAGATTTAGGGTATATTTTTATGTATTAGAAGAAACTGTATTCCCAAGGTTTTTTTTGTTTTTGTTTTGTTTTGTTTTTAAGATTTTATTTATTTGACAGTGAGAAACACAGCCAGAGAGGGAACACAAGCAGGGGGAGTGAGAGAGGGAGAAGCAGGCTTCCCGCGGAGCAGGGAGCCCGATGTGGGACTCGATCCAGGGTCTCCGGGATCATGACCTGAGCCGAAGGCAGTCGCCCAACCAACTGAGCCACCCAGGCGCCCCCCAAGTTTTAAAGAAAGAAAAATTTATGTATACAAAAATAAGCTTAAATACAATGAAGAAATAGTATATGAGTAAAACAATGAAAATTGAAAAAGATAATTTTTAAAAAGATATTGATAAAATAGTTTTGAAAAACATTAAAATAGGAAAGAGGGAAAAAATTTAAAAAATAGAATAAAAAAATAAAATTAAACCATTTAGGGGCACCTGGGTGGCTCAGTTGGTTAAGCAACTGCCTTCGGCTCAGGTCATGATCCCGGAGACCCGGGATCGAGCCCCACATCGGGCTCCCTGCTCAGCGGGAAGCCTGCTTCTCCCTCTCTCACTCCCCCTGCTTGTATTCCCTCTCTCGCTGTGTTTCTCGCTGTCAAATAAATAAAATCTTAAAAAAAAAAAAAAAAACATTTAATGGGCACCTGGGTGGCTCAGTGAGTTAAAGCCTCTGCCTTTGGCTCAGGTCATGGTCTCAGGGTCCTGAGATCAAGGCCCGCATCAGGCTCTCTGCTCAGCGGGGTGCCTGCTTCTTCCTCTCTCTGCCTGCTTGTGATCTCTCTCTGTCAAATAAATAAATAAAATATTTTTTAAGAAAAACATTTAACTTCGAAAGACTAATGCATCATGGGGAAAAAGCCATAAATTCTATGTGTATTCCTCTAGCTCTAGAGTTCCACAGTTCCCATTGATTGGTGGACTTGGTCTTGGGTGGATGTTCTTGCTTATCTTCTGGGGGAGGGGCCAGTTGTAGAGATTCTCAAATGTCTTTGCCTGAGGCAGAACTGCCCCGCCTTTGCTGGGGCAGGCTAAGCAATCTGCTCAGATTTGCTCTCCTTAGCTTTTGTTCCCTGAACACTTTCTGTTCAGCTTTGGAGGACAGGAATGAAGATGGAAGCCTCCCAGTCTCTGGCCCACAGGAGCTGAGAGCTCAGGGCCCCACTCCTCAGTTTGCCCCTCAGAGAAAAGCAGTCAGTCACGCCTCTCTCCCTGGTCTCCACCGCATTCAATGCTCACCTGGCCTGTGACCAAGCATTTCTATCTCTGGTGCTCAGCCCCATTTGGAGTCTCCAAACCCAGCAGATTCCTGCAGCAGGCTCCAGTGCCACTCCTCTGGTGGAGGAAGGAGGTTTCCCCGGATCTGCCACTTGTGGGGTCTCTGCTTGAAGAGCACTGACTGCACCTCAGATTGAAGTTTAAAGTAAGTCTGAGCTAAGAACTCACTCCTCAGCTCTGTCTCTGCAGTCAGCTTCCCCATTTCAATATCTGGGAGCTCTGTAATGCTCAGGCACCCCAGGTACTTCTGTGACCCTACGGGTTCTGAAACCACACAATCCCAGTGAGGGGTCCACCACTTGCTTAGCCTCTGGCATGACATCCCTCAGTGGAGCAGACTTCTAAAAGTTTGATTTTGTGCTTTGTTTCACTACTACTGGCTGGGAGCTGGCGCCTACCCCTGTTGGGACCTCCTGGCACCCGCTAGTTTGCAGCCATTAGTGGAAGTCAGCTGGGGTGGCCTCTTAGGCTTCTCCGGAATACTTCCACGCACGTGACCTAGCTGAATCTTCCCGCCCTGGGCTCTTAGCCTGAGGGCAGACTGGGGAACTTAGCCCCACCCAGCAGTCTGGCCTGAAATCTGCCTAAGGCCTTAGTGATAGCCACTAATGAGCTCCTATTGGCCCCTCCTACTTATTTTACTCTCTCCTTTCCTCTCTACGTAACTGTGTCTCTGATACAATAAAGCTGAGATTGCTGCACCTTCACAACTGACTCAACTCCCCGCTCGGTGTGGTTTCTTTAATGGTTTCAGGGGGGTGGCCGGGCCGTGGACACTTACCATCTCGCTCAGCCCGCGGAGGATAACAGGCTGGTCCAGTTATCCCTCCCTCGTACCAGTGTTGTGGAGAGAGCAACATCCCCCCATGGTCTGTCCTCCCAAATGTTGCCTCCAGTTCACTTCTCCACGCATCCTACCTTCCAGAAAGTGGTCACTTTTCTGTTCCTAGATTTGCCACTCTTCTCTTCAATCTCCTGTTGAGTCTGTAGGTGTTCCACCTCGTTTGATAACTATCCAGCTGAACTCCTGGAACCCCACGATATCTAGGTCTCCTAGTCCTCTGCCATCTTGCTTCTTCCCTCTCTAATTATTTCTTTAAGGTTAAGTTCATAAAGTAGAATTGCTGATTCAAAAGAAATATATTCTTTGAGCCATGAGAGACTGAGAGACTGTGGACTTCAAGAAAGAAACTGAGGGTTTTAGTGGAGGGTGGGGCGGGGGAGGATGGGTGAGCCTGGTGGTGGGTATTAAGGAGGGCATGTACTCCATGGAGCACTGAGTGTTATACATAAACAGTGAATCTTGCAACACTATATCAAAAACTAATGATGTATTGTATGGTAGCTCACATGACACAATAAAAAAAGAACAAAATTAAAAATTCAAAAAATAAAAGTAAATTTTTAAATTTCAACAAACTAAAAAAAAAGCTTTGAGATATTTTGTCATATGACCTCTCATAAAAAATCTAAAATAATTGTATGTTCTCAGCAGAAGAATATAAAGAATCCCTGTTTTCCCCTTTTCCATAACTCTAGTGAATCTGAGAGGTAAAACTGATATTCATAGCTATCTCAATTTGTATATCATTGTCAATAATGTTGAACATTTCACCCACTTTTATCAGCCATTTATACTCTCTAACCAACCCACTCTACTGTTAGTCTCTCTTTCTCTGGAAATATCAAGAAGAAAAATGGAGAAGAAGTTATATTTCTTACTTATTCTTAATAGTGACACAGACTCAATGTCATGAATGACTTAAAGTATAAGGGTCTCACTGTAAGTACATAATAAATTCATAGTCTAATAATTAGACATCAGTAAGTATCTCTGCCATGCCCAGTTGTTTCTCTTCCCTAACATCTTGATGCCTTACTCGATTTTATGTAGTTTGGGAGCAAGAATCATTTCTTAATTCTTTTCTATCTCCAGCTCCTACATAGCGTCTGGTACATGGCAGATGCCATTGGTTGTTTGTTGGATGGTTGAAAAAATGAATGGATGAATGTTGGCCTAATAACTTATTCTTCCTTTATCTGATTCTATCCTGCTTCAACTTGAGAGCCAAGCTAGAGTTTCTCATGCTGCTGAAATATACCATGCTACTGAAATGTGCCATGAGGATATTTCTATTAACTCTCTAAGGACAATCACTCAGTTTTGGTGCAAAAGTATCAACTCTGGCATCCTCCAAATGCAGGAGTGCATCATTTCCAGTAGTGGGTTGTCTAATCTCCCTGGCTCTTACACCCTATGTTCTCATCATTTAGCGCTACATCAACATCCAGCCAGTATTAATTTTCTAAGCCTTTCTGATCCATCTCTGCTCATAAAATTAATTCTAGTTTTCTTTCCCCACCTGTCCTCTACCTTCTCTTGAGCATTTAACGTTTTTCCCCTTTCTTTTCTTTCCCTCTCTGCCTCTCCCTTTCCTTTCTTTTCCTTTCCTTTCCTTTCCTTTCCTTTCCTTTCCTTTCCTTTCCTTTCCTTTCCTTTCCTTTCCTTTCCTTTCCTTTCCTCT